>JAQZBX010021216.1:0-10738 GCA_029593785.1 Cabassous unicinctus
TAATATTACTGATGCTTACACCTGGTTTGCAGTCTTGGGCTTAAAAGATGCCTTTTACTGCATCCCATTAGAAAAAGAATCACAAAACTCTTTGCCTTTGAATGGGAAGATGTCAACACTGGAATAAAGCAATGACATTGTTGTACTGTGCTACCACAAAGTTTTAAAATGTTCTGATCCTTTTCAGGCAAACTCCATCCCAAGTTTTACAGGGGGTACAGCTCCAAGGTAGACACTTCCTCCCATAGTTAGATGCTATACTCATTGCCAAGAAAACTCAGAAAGCCTCAAATGAAAACACTGCAATAATGCTAGCTGAAAGGAATATAAAGTATTAGAAAAGAAAGCCCTTGATTACGCAAACCCATGTTAAATGTGTTGGTTTTGAACTTCAGGACAAATGGGCCCTCTTGCCCAGTAGCCTTACGCCAAATGTCAGAGCTTAGGAATAAAAAGGAACTCAGAGGGTTTCTTGGCATGGCTGGTTATCGTAGACTGTGGATAGCAAATTTTGGACTTATAGCCAAGCTGCTATATAAAACCCTTAAAGGAAATGAGAAAGAGCCTCTAATCTGGACACCACAGTGTACACTTGGTTTTCAGAACCTTAAATAAAAATTACTGCTCCAGCTTTAGGACACTGGAATTTATGAAAAAAAAAATCCATTTCTTTGTGCATGAGCTCCCAGGAGTTGCAATAGGAGTCCTAACCCAGCATTTTGGAGGTAATACTAGACCAGCGGCTTATTTGTTTAAGCAGTTAGATCAAGTGGCCAAAGTGTGGCCAATTTGTCTAAGGACTGGGGCAGCCACCTGTGACCTTTTGCAAGAAGCTGGAAAGTTTATCTGTAGGCAGCCTGCAGTGATTTTCACTACTCACTACTGTTTTAACATTGTTAGAACAAAAAAGGGGCCATTGGCTCTCCATGGGAATATTAAGCAAGTGTCAATCTTCATTGCTAGACAACCCCAATGTTGAATTGAAGGTAGTGGTAAAGCTAAACCCAGCCCCTCTTATGCTGGATCCCAATTTTGAAACTGAATGGTTATCTCCTAAACATGATTGTGTACAATTAGTTGATGAGGTATATTCCAGTACACCAGGAGTCACAGATGTGCTGCTCTTTAACCTTGACCTAGAACTTTTTACAGATGGTAAGAGTTTTATGAACCATGAAAAATGGCTTGCCAGCTAAGCTATCATTACTTTCAATGAAACATTAGAGCTGAGTCTCTACTGCTGGAATATCAGCACAAAGTGCTGAGCTAATAACTCTAATCCAAGCCTTACATCTGGGCATGGGAAATAAAATATCCATCCACACAGACTACAGGTATACCTTTGCAGTATTACGTGCGCATGGGGCCATATGGAAAAATGGAATCTATTCACTTCTGCCAATAAGGACATAAAACATGTTGGCTTAATTCTTAAATTGTTCCTTCCCAAGGAATTGGCAATAGCCCACTCTAAAAGATATCAAAACAAGCACACAGTGAAGCAAAGGGCAATTATTTGGGTGACCAAGCAATAAAAACAGCTGCCAGGAAGCCCCTTAAACTAGCTGAGGTTTTAGCCTCACAGATAACTTACACTTCTTTTCAACCTAACCTACAGCCCTTTGAGAAGCCCAAGTATACCAGAAAAGATCTACACAGAGCAGAGGAATGGAGATTTACTAAACTTAATACTGATGGATAGCTCATCAAAGAGAGTACTGATTTTGATGACTGCACTAAAATCCTCTTCCCTGAGAACTCTGTCCAACTTGAAATAAAGTTAAAAAAATAAAAAGCTCAAGAAACAGTAAGAATTTTACTTAAAGAAATCACTCTGAGGTTCAGACTTCCTATTTCCATACTAAGTGATAAAAGATCAGCCTTTATCTTTAAAGCAGCCAAAGATGTATCTGGACTGTTGGGTATAAATTGGCACTTGCATTCTCCCCGGAGACCTCAATCTACTGAAAAGACTGAGAGAATGAATCGCATCTTGAATGAAGCCATAGCTAAGATTTGTTTAGAGACTGAGCTTAACTGGGATAAAGCCCATTGCCCTGCTGAGAGTAAGAACTGCTCCCTGAAGAGGACTTGGTTTAAGTCCTTATGGAATGACTTATGGAAGGCCATTTCTTAAGAATAAATATACAGGTAATGTGCATGCTACTTCTGAATTAACTACTATCCAATGTGTTAGAACTTTGGATGCAACCATGAATGAAACCCAAAACTTTGCTTCTCACCATCTTAAATTTCCTACAGACACCCCATTGCATAATATTGATCCTGGACACTGGGTGTTGCTTTGCACTTGGAAAGCCAATCATCCTGACTGGCAGCTCAGCCCCAAGTGGACAGGGCCTTACCTCATGTTTCTTGTCACTCACTCTTCTCTCAAGTTGCAGGGAATCACACCGTGGATCCACCACACCAGATTATATGATAGACATTCTAGAGGGAAGACACACCTCCCTTGAATCACAAACCAGTGAAAACCTATCCACATCAGAACCATGAAGTAACCAGTGAACCACTAGATGGGCTTAAATGCTTTTCAAGAAATACCCTCAATACCCAGGCAAGCGACCTAACCTGAGTATTTGGCTTGGCACTTTGCTGGCCGTGCCTTCTTGCTCTAATCTTTTTCCAAGTGGCTGAGATTATCAGGATCTTAGCTAACCTAGACTTTTGAGTGTTCCTCATAAACAGACCTCATGAAATACCAGAATGGCTACCTTCATTTTGTTGCTTGCAATTCTGTCCCTACACATCTTTCCTTGTCTCATGAATAAATGGAAAGAAAATTTCATTATTAAAACTTCACAAACTTTAGCCTGGAGAAAGGAATTAGCAGTTTGCTGGCTATGCAGCCCTAGCCCTTATACCAGACCCTCATCCTACGTTGCTACACCGTTACAACATCTCAGCCAGGTCCCAGACCTGACAGCCTTCCCCCACAAAAATAATACAAAGCTTGAACCTCCCTTGGAGGGGTATTGTTGGCAGACCACTCATTGCCATATGTTAATTTGACCCACTTTCAGAATCAATCAATACCACAAGCTTTTAATAAATCAGGTATTGGAAAGATCATGTTTGTGCATCCCAAAAGTAAAGACCAAAGAGTCCCTTTGCCCACTTTTATGGACTAGTTTAATTCTTGGTACTTGCAGACAGGTACAATGAGGACACTTGTATACACTCTGGGGGAAAAACTAAACAAACAAGCTTTGTGTCAAGATCTAACTAAAAATAAAACAAAAACTGAGTACAGCAGGTCACTATTCATTATATTTATCTAAGATTAGAGGAAACTAACTTATGAAAAATAAAAATATGGGGTGCTTGGTTAAAGTCTTGCCCTTACCCACCCTGTAAATCTCGTTCCTCACACAGATCTTGCAGATTGGGTACCGTATCTAGCCTTTGCCATGACCCAGACAAAACCTTAGATGGTCACAGAGTTTCCAGGAAGGTCCAGATTCTACAAGGAGCCAACTGGATTGTCTTATGTACACCAAAATGATACATCTTTATTTGTGGCAGCCAAAACAATCAACTGCCTTTTGAAAGTGCTGAAACTGATATCTTTTAACCTCATGCCAGAATGCTCCAATCTGTAAATAATGTATGGATGCAAAGCCAATGTACACTAGGATATTTAAAGCCTGATGTATCAATATATCAAACCATTCATCAAACCCAGCAAAAGCGGGCACTAGGCCTGATTTTGGTGAGGGTGGGTCTAACAATTAGATTATTAGCTCCATGGGGTGGGTTACCTATTATGAAGAATTGTTGCACAATTTGTAGCTACAGTGGAACTACTTGCTACTTCCACTGTGTTAGTACTCAAGGCAATTCGAGTCTCCATTGACAAATTAGCTAAGGCCATTCTTGGATAGTTGAATCACCCTAGATTATCTCCTAGCCAAACAAAGAGGAATATGGGCCATAGCTAAGACCTCTTTCTGTACATAGGTAAACAACTCAATTAATAGAAGTTATGTGAACAGGAAACCTGGCTACATATCTTTAATAACCCCTCTGCCCAATCAGTCTGGAAATCAATAAAAGATTTCCTTCCATGGAATTCCAATTGGTTAATGAGTTTGCTTGGCCTTATTGTAACTATTTTTCTCATCTTGCTTTTCACCCCAGTTATCTTAAAACTACTCACCTCTTTTGTTTTTAAGCAATTGCAAAAAACAATTGGACTCTTTGTAGAATATCAGCCTCTCCAGAGCAGTGATCCACAAAAAGGAACAACCAACAATTTCTTCTCCAAATGGAACTATGATTTCACCAGCAGACCCCTACTCAGCACCCCTCCTCAGCAGGAAGCAGTTAGCACAGCCATTACCCTTTTTCCACAATAACGGTGAATTGTACCATAAAAGGGATGAAATTGAAAGAGACCAAAAGCAGTCCTATGATATATGTTACACTATAGCTTTAATTTTTAGATTGAGCTAATGAATGATATTTTAGTTTTAGCTATGTAATCTGTTTCATAGCATGCAGTTGTGCATCCTTGCTTATTAATGCAAAATGTCTTTAGTCACATAGGAAGTACCTGCTTCCCATTCCCTAGCAAGTTCCTGTTTTTGCTCCCTAACAAGTTCCTATTTTTCTTTTCTCCCATATCTAGAACCTAATAAAACATGCACCTACAAAGTAACCTGTGAAAAAGGGCTCTCTAAGCCTTAAAGTCTAAGGAAGGCAATTAAAGTGGGCAAAATAGTGGCCATGAGCTCACCCCTTCTCCCCTTCCTCTGATGCCCACTTTACAGACCCTAGTTTACAGGTGAATCAGCCAATGGCATCCATTTCCCTACCTCTCTTTGTCTAATTTTAATAAAAACACTTGTCTCCTTTGAGAATTTATCTCCTGACCTCCACCGGCTTAATAAAATGCTTTCCTTGTGTGATCAAACCTGGGTGTGGACTCCAATTCTCTGCACTGGGCAAAGAACCCAGGGAATTTGTGAGGGTTATCTTGAATGGAGATAAAATATAAGGCTTAATAGGGAAGAATTCATCAATAGGAGGCACTAACGAATTAATGGGATTCAATGTTTTAGCAGGGACTCCGAGAGCTGTTCACCAGGTCATATTTTGCTGCAGTGACTTCTTGAGGCCAGGAACAAAAAGAAATAGCTGCATTAAATGTGGTAGAGATGCCAGAACTTCTGTGATGATAGTAAACCAGACTGAGATAGGAATCTAAAGATTCAGAGAAGTGAAAATCCCTCATAAGCTGGGTTTTACTGTACTGTTTAGGTTAAATGACTCCAATTACTCCCAGAAACTAGGGTTGGTCCTGCACAATGGAGAGATGGTAGAAAATAATCTAAAACCCAGGGGATTCTGTGAGGAATGTGTAAAGGAAGTGACCATGGTCCAACAAATGAGAGGTGAGACATTTCAAAGATGAAGGACAAGGGAAAATGGTTATGAAAGGGAGGAAAATCTATAGTAGGTGGTGAGAAGAGAAGATGGTTATATTAATCATGAATTACTCTGATACTGTTTCCCTGAACAAACCCGAATTACTACACTATCTGCACACAAAATAAATCTTAGTATGCAACACTGATTACCTCTATAGAGCTAATTTCTTGTAATAAAAATGAGAAGGTTAAAGGTTATGAAAACTGTCAATAATTTTGAACCGATCATAAGTTTCCAAACAAAAAGATATAGCAATATAAAATGTAATTGTTGGAAATTTCTCCCTGGACTCAATGGACCCCTATTTTAACCTCAAAGAATATTACAATTTTGTTTTGCTTATGGATAATATCTAGTTTATAACGGAAGATAATTTTTAATTAATTTAAATTAAAATATTTAATGATGAAACTTCTTAACATATGTTTCTAGTATGGATTTCTTTTTTAAGTTCTTTATCCTCTAAAAATTTAAGTCTTTTAAAATAGTATACAGAGGCATGACTGACATATGGATAAATAAGGAAAGTTTAAAAACTTCTAAGACAAAACTTACTACTTATAAAATATCTTCATATATGATAAATTAGATGCCAGAAACCAATGTGCAAGTGATATCATACAAAAAAAAGTATTTATAAAATAATGCTAGCTTACTCTCTTATCAAGCCTTGTACTACATTTGACTTCAGATAAATCAAAAGCTTGAAGAACATATAAATGGACTTTTTCAAATTATAAGCTCAGCTTTTGTTTGCAGTTAAGGAAAAATATATTTCCCATTGTAAATAATTTTCATTGGTAGCCTTTTATCCATAGCATGCAGATCAATTGTTTAGTTCTTCTTTTTCTACACATACTTTTTATAGGCCCCATTTTGTTGTGTGGTTGTTATATTCATTCTTGAAATACCCGAGGACTTTTCTGGCCTACAGTTTGTAAATTAGCTGTTTGTGTCTGTTTTTATCCCCTCACTGTGATATTCCAATACAAAAACTTTCAACTAGAGTGATGGCAATTTACACACAATATTTAGCTGCATTTTTGGTTACGAAGGAAACATTTATCAAATTTTATATTTCTCAAATGGAAGTCAGTGAATATATATTTGCTATTCATGAAGTTTTAGAATATTTTTTATTTTATATTTTGTATTCTAAAATAATGAGCAAATTTGAAATTATCTAAATGACCATATTGAAACAGAATATTGCTACATAACTGCATAGCTAACATTTTTATCTACAATTATATTCCATAAAAATTTATTTTCCTATCATTGTTATAACTTATTTACAGTTAAAAAGATTTCTATAGATTAAGACTTTGATTACTTAATTACTTAAGGCATTTATTACTTTGATATTTCTATTTGATGTCAGTAAAATAACAGTAAAATCTAGTAATGTATCATTTTCATTGTAATAGGCTTATGGAAAAACAACAGGATAGATTTAAAATGGAAATAATATTTGCGTAAAGTTCAGAAAACTATCATTCAATACTGTATAATTTCTCTGTCATAGGTGTTATTTTCATTATCATAATTATTTATTGAGCAGATCCTATCTTTGGATATATCATTGGCACAAGTTCATTAGATGTAAATTTAGAGGAGTTTTAAATAAACATAATTTTGTTTCCAGTTTTGCATTTAGAAATATTCTATTACATTTTCTCATAAAATAATATAGACTGTTGTTTAAAATAAATTATCTGTTTGAAAGGAGAAATATTAGCAATAATTAAATTGATGGTACTTCATGCTAAAAGCAAAAGTATTCAGTTGACAAGTAAAGCAAAATATAGAAGAAATATACAGGTTTATTATTGTGTACAACATAAATAATTTTCAAAACCCAAACAATGTCACTTTTGCTACCATAATAATGTTCCTAACTTCTTATGATTTTCAAAATCATTCGTAATATTTATTTAAATTGTAAACATATAATAGCAAAAAGCACAAAAGAAGGTAATCTATATTTATATGTAATATGCAAATAACATTATAATGGAATTTTATACACTAATCATGAGTGTGTGTTCTGATTTTAAAAATTATTTTTCTAAATTATTTAAATCTGAAAATCTGGTTATACTCTGAAAACCTAAGTTATGATATTCTCCTACAATGAATCCTTAGATTCCTATGACTCTGATTCATGTCCTCAGAAAAAGAGGTTTATTTATTCCAGGATATTTTTGGAATTTTCAACTTTTTTTACAAAAATTCATGAAATACTACAATCTTCAGCATATGCAAATCTGAATTCTCTCCCTATCCTTTACTTGCTACTGAATTCACATCCAAGAATCTAAGGATTATTCTTTATATGCCAGTCTACAAGCTATTTTAGACTTTTAAAAAATCACCTGATTTGGAGATGATTAAAAGAAGGAATAACAAAAGACACTCACAGACATTTAATTTATATTTTCCTTGTAGGAATCTTATATTATTAAATTAGTAATGCTCCCTACATATATAAGTCATTTCCTAATATAATTTTGGGAAAAGTCTCTAAATTTAAAATTAATATGAACAATAAAATATTTGACATTTATCAAAAATATTTCTATTGAAATGTTCATTTTGGATGATAAAAGTAATATGTTAAAATTAATTATTAAAATTATTAGTCTGTGCTAAATATTTGGACAATAAGACAAATTCAGAAACAATTTTCAAATATTCTATAAAAAGTCATTGAATTTTTACAAATATTGTTTGTTAGGAAGAAGAAGAAGGGAAACTGGAATTTGTTAAAATGCAGGTTATTGAATAGGCTAAAACACAGAGTAGTTAATAGACATAATATCATTTGTTTTAAAACACCAAATCACTTTTAAAAATATCTTATGGGTTAGAGAAATATATTTTTACTTTTTCCCCCTCAACAAAAAATAGTTTTTCCTTATTAATGAAAAAACTTTTATTATTGAATTTACAATATCCCTGTGTTTCACTCAAGTGAGTGAAATTCGATGAGAGATGTTCTGTATTAGAATTGTAGAGGACATCTACATAGGACGTTTTCTTGTCACAATATTATACAAAATATAATAAATTCTCATTGGACTACTAGAATTGTAGAAATGATGGGCATTTACCTGATTGTATTCTTTCAGGAATTTTGCCCACCTACCCTTTCTTTCCTGCTAAAAATGATATTTTCAATATTAATATTTTCATTCCTTACCCGTTTATATAATCTATAAGCAGCTTTTTGCAGAAAAGAAGTTACTAAAGAGCTGTCAAAAGTTTCCCCTTTGCAGAATTAATTTGAAAAGTGACATTTGTATCAGTAAGAAAATTGTTTTTGAGGAAATATATGTCAATTAATATCACTATTGCCCAAAAATGTAATATAATCTATATTCACAAAATGGATTAGCTGAATTTTAAGTGGTATACTACTTAGGTTAACACCACACAAAGTAGACTTAATATAATTAAGATTCACTGGAAATGTCTCACTCTAAAGCAAGTGTATTGTAGAAGTCTGTATTTTCAAAACTGTGTTTGTGCATTTTCTTTATTTTTCTTATTCTGGCTATCTTTGAAGAAAGTTGTGTATCTGCTATCACTCTAAGAGAACAAAAAATTTTCAATGCTGCTTACTATATGAACACTGACACTGTACTCAATTACTCCTGAGTATTCCATGATATATATCCATCCTATTAATATATCTTATTTTTCCAAAAATTTACCTAATATCCACCATTTTGCAAAGTTCACTAAATCAAAGATTTACATTGCTTTAATAATGAGAAAATCAATTGTTGTCAGTTGCATTTTATATTGTTCTATTTTTCTGTTATTGCCCACTTTAAATGTCCAGAATACATTTTTCTCTAGAGGAGACAAAGTAATACATTTTATATGTCTATATTGAGTAGGAAGTGGGTATGGTGATACAGGGATTTGCCATGAAAGCGTCCATGAACTTGACCATTAAGCAAGAAATAATGCTGCAAGTAGTTAAATTTTATGCTGAGTATGTGCAATGTAACTACAGCAGAGTTAAAAGAAATAAGAACCAGAACCCAGTTGGTTGACTTATGTTTAATTACTTTTTTTATAATAATTGATGTGTTTTAAGCAGGATTAGATCTTTCTACAGTATAAAATGGAAAAAAAAAGTCTGATTCTGCCCTCTTTTAAACTAACAGACTACTCATTTCTTCTGCTGAGACTAAATAATTTGGAAATATTTGTTCACTGATTGTTTTTCAGCAAAAAAAAGTAAAGTCAAGTTTTATCAAGTCCAGTCATTATTTTTTTTAAAAAAGTTGAGCAAAGGTACTCACCTCTCTATTTTGTTTCTTATGAAAGTAGATTTATCTTACTTATGAGGAATAATGGCATTTGCTATGACCATCCATATATATATCAACAAGTAAAAATTCTGAGGATTGTATTAATTAAAAAGGTTTATACCAATTTTCTGAATTATAATAATTTGTGCATGAGAAGATCTAGAGGAACTAATAAACATTAGAATATTGTTGAAAGTCTAAGTGTTTAGAAGTTATTGTTTTGTTTCAAGTTTCAAATCTAGTTATTTTAAGCTTGCCAAGTTTCTACTCTGGAGCACTATATAAAATTCTCTCTCTAGCAACTGTGATTTTGCCACATTTTTTTAAGCTTATTAACTATGTCCCAGATTTCTCTGAGTGAATATTACAAAATTTGCATGACATCTAGAATTCTTAGCCCAATGATTTCTCAGAGTAGGGTACTTGCATAATATGAAATAAGAGAAGAGAGAAACAGAAGAAAATTTGAGAGTTAATCTTTGTGACTTTGAATTAAGCAATGCAGTCTTCTTCTTGACCTTAGGTTAGGGAATATTTTGGGGGGCACTAAACCAGAAACACACACAGTGAAAATTGATAAATTGTACTTCAGAAAAATTAAAATTTTTTATGTTTCAATTCATACTGCCAAGAAAATTGAAAAAGAAACCCAATGAATGGGAAATGACCTACTAATCATATATCTGATAGAGGGGCTATATTGAGACTATGTGAAGAATTCTTAAATGTAATAATAATAAGATAAATAATCCAATTAAAAAGTGGGCAAAATATTTGAATAGACATAATCTAGGTTAAAACCAACCCTCAGGGAAGCGGGTGTGGCTCAATCGATAGAGCTCCCGTTTACCATATGGGAGGCCCCGGGTTCGCTTCCCGGGGCATCCTTGTGAGGGCAGGCCGGCCGGCCCACACTGCACGGTGGGCTGATGCAGCAAGACCACACAGCAGGAAGCGGG
>JAQZBX010021216.1:10838-32556 GCA_029593785.1 Cabassous unicinctus
AAAAAACAACCAACCCTCATTCATTTGGGCTATACCTTAACTAAAATAACATCTTCAAAATCTCTTAATTACAATAGGTTCACACACACAAGGATGTGGGTTAAGATAAAAATATGTCTAATTAGAGAATATAATTCAGCATACAACAGAGGGGAAAATATGCACTCAAAGTACAAAGATGTTATTTATCACACCTTCATTCTGTAAAAACCTCACTGGAGCTCATTGTTCAATTTTTATTATCTTGCAACTCTAAAAGGGCCCTCCCTGAGCATCTAGAAAGTGAGTCTTCAGAGAATAAGTCAGCACATGAGAGATATAAATATACAAATCCAAGAACTTCAACGAACGCCAAGCAGAATGATCCCAAAGAGAGCTACACAAAGGTACATTATAATCAAACAGTCAAATAGCAACAACAAAGATACAATCTTGAAAACAGCAAAGTAGAAGTGAAATAGCACATACAAGACAGACATCTGATTTCTCATTATAAACCATGGAGGCCAGAAGGCATTGGATGCTAATAATAAAGTGCTGAAAATAATGTTATCCAAAAAATAATATATCTAGCAAAACTGTCCTTCAAAAGTGAGGGAGATACGAAGGTACTTCCAAATAAACAAAATCAGAAGGATTGCATTACAGCTACACCTTCCTTACATGCAATGCTAAAAGGAGTCCATCATTTTGAAAGGAAATGATGCTGGGAGTAATTAAACATTGTATGAAGAAATAAAGACTTCTGGGATAGGTAACTATATGGGTGAATATAACTGCCATTATTTTTTAATTTTTATATTTGTAATGCTCACTTGTGCTTCTACTATGGCTTAAAATAAAAATGAATAAAATCAAGTGCATGGCCTTTATACCGGCAACCTAATGAATAAAGTTGTAATTTGTGATAAGAACACAAAGTGGAGGGGCATAGGACATGGAAACAGAGTATGTTTAGTCTATTAAAGTTAAATTGGCATCAATATAAATTGAATTGTAATAAGTGTACAATATTAAATGTTTAACACCATAGCAACCACAATGAAAATATCCAAGAAAATTATGCAAAAGAAATGAGAAGTGATTCAAAATGAATCCTTATAAAAGATGATATAAACAAACAAGAAGACAGTAATAGAGGAAAGAAAGGATAAGATATATAAAATGTACAAAAAGACAATTATCAAAATGACAAAAGCATATATTGCCTTATTAGTAATTACCTTAAATGTATATGGATTAAACCCTTCAATGAAAGTCAGTGATTAGCAGAATAGATAAAGAAGAATGATCCAACTACACAGTGTTTAAACATACTCATATTAGATCCTAAGACTCAAACAGGTTGAAAATAAAAGTAAGGAAAAAAATTCCATGCAAATAGTAATCAAAAGAGATCTGGGGTGGTCATACTAATACCAGGCAAGATAGACTTTAAACAAAAACTGTTAAAAATTTTCAAATAATAATATTATATATTGATAAAATGTTCAATTCTACAAAGAAATAACAAATGCAAACATATACACACTTAACAACAGGACCCCAAAGTGTAGGAAGTAAACATTGACAAACTGGAGACAGTAAAAGGTAGTTCTAAAACAATAGTTGGAGATTTCAACAAAATAGAAGACCTGAATAACATTATAAATAAACTAGATATAACAGACATATATAGAAAACTTCACCCAACAAGAACATGATACACATTCTTTTCACTTTCACATGGATCATTCTCCAGGATATACCACATATTAAGGCACAAGATTTAGCTCAATCAATTTTTAATATATTGAAATCATTCAACATGACTTCTCCAACCACAATAAGGTGAGGATATAAATCAGTAATAGAAGGAAAATGGAAAATTTAAAAATATGTGGGAATTAAACAGCAACTCTCAAGAAAGAGTGGTTAAAATAGAATTACAAGGGAAATTAGAAAATACTTAGAGACAAATGAAATTGAAGACACAAAATTTTATGTGATGCAGTGAAAACATGCTCAGAGAAATTTATAGCTATGAATGCCTATATTTAAAAAAAGAAAAATTTAAATTTAATAACATAACTTCTCATCTTGAGAAACTAGAACAAGAAGAGCTAAGTAAACACAAAGTTAGCAGAATGAAGGAAGTAATTAGAACTAGAGAAGAAATAAATGAAATAGAAAAACAATTGAGAGAATCAACAAAACAAAAAGTTTGTTCTTTGAAAAAAAAATCAATAAAATTGACAAACCTTTAACCAGACTGGCAAAAGAAGAGAAAAAAAGACAAATAACTAAAATCAGAAGTGAAAATAGTGATATCACTATTGACTTTACAAAAATTTTAGGGAAAGGTAATAAGAGAAAACTATGAACAAATGGTCTGCCAACAAGATAGATAATGTGGATGAAATGGAAAAATTCCTAGAAATATGCAAAATTCTTAAATTGACTCAAGAAGTAGAAAACCTCAACAAGCTTATAATAATAACAGAGATTAAATCAATATTCAAAAACTCACTCCAAAGAAAAGTTTAGGACCACATGGGTTCACTGGTGGCCAAACATTTAAAAAATAATTAACAAAATTCTTTCTCAAAGTCTTCTAAATCATTCAAGAGGAAGGAATACTTCCTAATTCATTCTATAGTCTAGCATTACATTGGTACAAAAGCCTGTGAAAGACGTTACCAGAAGTGAAAACTACAGAAAATTCTTCTATGAATAAAGATTTAAACACCCTTAAAAATACTAGCAAACAAAATCCAACAAACATTAAAAAGTTAATCCATTATGAATAAGTGGGATTTTTCAGAGGAATGCAGAGGTGGTCTAACATATGGAAATCAAACAATATAATACACCACATAAATGGAATGATAGGAAAAGTTCACATAATTATTTCAATAGATAAAGAAAAGGCATTTAACAAAATCCAACACCCATTCTGATAAAATTTCCCAGAAAACTAGAAATAGAAAGAAACCTTCTCAACAAGAATAAGACCACTTATAAAAAGCCCAACTAACTTCCAGTTCAATGGTGAAAACCTTAAAATCTTCCCTTTAATATTAGGAACATAAGTATGCCATAGTCACCACTGTTATTCAATATTTTACTAGAAGTACTAGTCAGAGAAATTAGGCAAGAAAAATATATAAAAGTTATCCAAATTGTAAAGGAAACCATTAAACTATCTCCATATGGAGGCAACATGATTGTATATATAGACAATCCAAAGGAATCAACATATAGCTGATAAAGAATTTCAGTAAAGTGGCAGGGCACAAGATCAACATGCAAACAGCAGTTTTGATTCTACACAAAAACAATGAACATTCTGAAAAGAAAGTTAAGAAAAAAAATCCATTTACAATAATATCTAAAACACAGAACATCTAAGAGTACATTTAACCAAGGATACAAAAGACTTGTACACTGAAAATTACAAAACAAATTTCTTATTTTCTAAGAAATTAAAGAATACCTAAATAAATGGCAAGAAAAGCAACATTCTTTGGTTGAAAAGAATAATATTGTTAAGATATAAATATTACACAAAGTGATCTATAAAGTCAATGAAATCCTCCCAAAAATTCCAGCAGCGTTTTTTAGCAGAAATGGAAAATCTGGTCCTCAAATCACTATGGAGTTGCAAGGGGCCCAGAATAGACAAAACAATTTGAAAAAGATGAATAACGTTGGAGGATTCACACTTCCTGATTGCAAATTGAACTACAATGTTACATAGTAATCAAACCAGTGCTCCTGTCATAAAGAGATATATAGACCAGTGGAATGAAATTGAATCCAGAAATAGAATGACACATCTATGGCCAACTGATTTTCGACTTGGTTGCTTTGTATATGCAATATGGAAAGAATAGTCTCTTTGACAATTGTTATGAGGAAAATTCGATATCCATCCACATGCAAAAAAATAAATTTATACCCCCTACTCCCACCATATAAAAAAATTAACTCAAAATGAATCAAGTACCTAAACATCAGATGTAAAATATTAAAATTTTTAGAATATAACATATGGACAAATCTTCATAATAAGAATTAGTATTGCATTGTTAATGGATAGCTAGATACACCAAAAGCATAAGCAATAAAAAGGAATAATATATAAATTCACTTTCATCAAAATTAAAATCTTTTGCACATTCAAAGAACATTATCAAGAAAGTGAAAAGACAGTCTAAAGAATGGGAGAAAATAGTTGCAAACCACGCAATGGATCAGGGCTTAATATCCCTAATTTATGAAAACATTTATAATGCAAGAACTGAAAGACAAACAATTCAAATACAAATGGACAAAGGACTTGAGCAGACATTTTTCCACAGAAGATATAGCAATGGCCAGTGAGCATATGAAAAGTTGTTCAATATTATTAACTATCAGGCAAATGCAAATCAAAACCACACTGAAATGTCACTGTTAAGTGCCACAAGGACTGCTTTTATTTATTTTTTAATCAGAAAATAACAAGTTTTAGAGAGGAAGCAGAGAAATTGGAATTCTACTTCATTGTTGGTAGGGATGTAAAATGGTGCAGCCATTGTGGAAAACAATATGGTGGTTCTTGAGAAGGTTAAATAAAAGGTAATTTTATGACCCAGCAATTTCACTGCTATGTTTATACCCAAGGAATATGACAACAGGTTCTGAAACAGATACTTGTATATCAATATTTATAGCAGCATTATTCACAATAGCTCGATGGTGCAAACAACCCAGGGGCCATCAACAAATGACTGCATAAGTAAAATATGGTATATGCACACAGCGGAATATTATTTGGCCATAAGAAACAATGAAGTTTTGAGACATGCAGCAACATGGAAGAATTTTGAAAACATTATTCTCAGTAAAATAAGCTAGACACATGAGGTCAAATAGAACAGTCACTTGCAAGAGATGTGTAGAAGTAGCAAATTTGCCCAGAAAGTAGATCAAAGTTTGGAAAACTTTGTGGAAATATATATTTTAATTAAATAAATGTATACCCATATTCCAGAAATCTCTCCCTGAGATGTATTTCCAAATATATGAACCCAAGTCTTCACTAAAATACATGTACCATGTTTTTGATTCCAACAGTGTTTGTAAGAGCCAAGACAAAATAGAATGGATACATTTGTTCTGGTATAGTAATATGAGGCAATCATATGTAGCACTGAGAATAAACAAAGTAAAACTATATTCAATAACAGGGATGAATTTCATAAGCTTAATTTTCAACAAAACTTACCAGACACAATTCATCAATATGAATTGATGATCCAATTCATATGAAGTAGAAACAAAAGACAAAGAAAAACTATTGTGTTAGAAGACAAGACAGTGGTTATCCCTTGAAGAGTGTTTCTAGTTGTGCTTATAGGGTACTGGTAATATTATTTCTTGCTCAGTTGCCAGTTACATGGATATGATTCAATTCTTGAATGTCCGTCCCACTATTTACTCATTTGTGCATTTATATTTTTGCATATTATACAACAATAAAACAATGTAAAATATGTGTTTTCTTTGTAATTTTTCCTCATTTTACATGATTTTTTAACGATTATTCTTAGGATCATTGTAGCAACATTATTTTGAATCACAACTCCATATAGATTCAACTTGGGTGACAACCACCTACAAAACAACTTTAGATATCTTTTTAAAAAATATATTTATTTTTTTTTAAAAAAGATACTTAAATACCATAAATGTTACATAAAATATCGAGAGGATTCCCATATGCCCTGCTCCCTACATCTCCCACATTTTCCCACATTAACAACATCTTTCATTAGTGTGGTATATTTGTTACAATTGATGAACACATTTTGGAGCATTGGCACTAAGTATGGATTATTGTTTACATTTTAGTTTACACTCTCTCCCGCACAATTTTGCAGGTTATGGCAAGATAGATAAAAGCCTGTATCTGTCATGCAATGTCATTCAGGACAATTCCCAAGTCCCAAAAATGCCCGCATATTACACCTGATTTCCCTCTCCCTGTCCTGAGAACCTCCAGTGACCATTGCCCCCACATCAATGATATAAATTCTTACATTGCTAGAATCAAAATAAGTGTATAGTAGAATACCAATAAGTCTACTTTAGTCCATAGTTCATTCCCCAATCCTGAAGATGGTGATGCCCACTCCAACTCTAACTGAGAGGTGTCTTCAATCCCATAGGGCAGATGGATGGGACTCTCTTGTTTGCAGTTGTAGACTCTTTCGGTTTCTTGGGATGGTCATTGTTCATCATCATCTCCTTCTTAGTTGTCCTGGGTGAGTCCAATGAACTGGAGTGGAGGTGTTGCAACTCTGTTGAGATTCAGAGCCCAGCTGGCACATGGACAGCCCAAAGATTTTAGCTTCTCGGATGTACACCTATCAACTCTATTACTAAATATAGGTTCAAATAGAAGGGACAGAAGAACCATGTGTAGGGAAACCACAACTGAGTTCAACTATGTCACAATGGGGAGCATAAATTCCAAAGCAGGGCTCACTGGCAAGGCACCAAACTTTTGAGGTATTTGACCTGACTATAGTGTCTGGATGTCTCCAGATCCCTTAGGAGACCTGCTATTTGAGGTAATATTTACCTTGGCAGTCACTGAGATACTGCCAAGATGTGCATAAGCATAACCTCTGGAATGACCTTCTAACTCACTTTGAAGTCTCTTAGCCATATAAACTCATTTGTCTTTACCTTTTACCCCTTTTGGTCAAGATCTTTCTCCAATTGCATTGCTAGTTGGTGTTTGGTAGTAATCCCTCAGTGTCAGGACTGCTTATCCCCGGGAGTCATGTCCCACACTGGGGGGAAGGTAATGCATTTATATGCTGAGTTCAGATTAGAGAGAGGTCACATTTAAGCAACAAGGAGGTTTTCAGGAGATAACTCTTAGGCAGCCTATAATACTAGACTAGGTTTCAATCTCAAAAGTAAATGTTCATAAGTACAGTCATCAATATCAAGGGCCCATCAATGGAGCTTCCACCTTCATTAGTCATTTCCCCTAAATTTTTTTTGTCATTGTGTCTTTCATCACTGTAAGATCTGTTGTCTTATATGTACAATGACATTTTTTTCAATTTGTTCCCCCAGTGTCTTACTTTTTTATTTTGTCTTCAAAGAAGTTGTAGGTTACGGAATAGTCATGTACAGAATATAAGGGATTCCCATATTCCCAACATCCTTCCCCTTTTTTCCCTTCCCCTGTTAATAACATTTTATATATTGATGTTACATCTGTTACAATTGATGTACAAATATTGAAACATAGCTACTAACCATCATCAATGGTTTACATAATGGTTTACATTTTGGACCATACACTTTTATAAATTTTGATGAAATTTAACATGGCCTTTATCCATCATTGCAAGGTAATGTAGAAAATTTCCATTGCCCCTAAAATGCCCCATGTTCCATCTATTCCATTCTTCCCTCCTGCTACCCTCAGGGCCCACAGCAACCACAAGGCTTCACTCCTTGAAGAACAAGGTTCATAGTTATTTGCAACAACATTGAGGGCTTGACACACTGGTCTGTCATATGCTCTCAAGAGACTCCTGCTAGATATCTTTTAATACTATTAAACAAGAAAAAATATATGCCATTAAATAGAGATATTATAATTTGTGACAGCATAGAATTTTCAGTGACAGGCTTTAGAGGTTAGGAATAATGCTTAAGTAATAGGCCATGAGGGTATAATAGGTTATCATGACATAATATCACTCTGGAGAGAATGTATGTGCCAGATATAGTCAGGTACATTCAAGCACTCAGGGGTGTTGCTATCTGATAATTATACCTGCTGATTTCCATGGTATAAACTTCCTGTATTTAAGAACAATCATTATACTCATTTTCATCATTCTTCTGTTTTGTCTTACTAAATAATAAACGGGGTGAATCATCTCCTTTAATTATTACGGGATCATTATGTCACCCTCCTTATTTGAAAAGACACCTATAACCTAACACGATGAAAAGACAAGTGAATTTAGGTGAATTTAATTTCAATAAACTTATGGATTATATTTCATTAATTGTTTGATGTTTTAAAGATAGAAAAGGTTTTTAAATGATGTGGTTATAATAGTATGACATAGAAAATATATATAACATTAGTAAATAAATCACTTAAGGACATTTAATGATTATTATGAAATGTTTTGAGATAAGATAATTACCTGTAAAATAAATTTACTATTATCATCAGGGGCTTCTTTATTAAAATGTTGCTCTATTATAAGAGGGGAAAAATGTTTTTCTTTCTTCCATGCCATCATTTCAAGATTTCCAATGTTTTTCAGTATCTCTTTTTACAATATTTTAATTATATTTTGCATTTTCAAGTAGGAATATTAATATTTAAAGTTTCAAAGTCATCAGCACCTTCATATACAGCCAATCAGTTTGGAGCTGATATATGGTTCAGGTATTCTTTGTCCAATTTGCTTTCCAATGGAATTCACTGACTCCCTTAAGAGCAACCCAGGAGACATGAAAAAATGTTGACATTTTAATCAAATACCTTATACAAGTAAAATGTTTCTATTAGTGTCTGATTTTATTTCAACCAACCATTAAACACATTCAAAACGCCCTCTACTGTTACGGACTATATTGTTTGACTAGAAAATTTTTCTATTTACTTGAAAAGCTCTATTCTCAGTTTCAACTTTAACTTATAACAAAACTAATGATATAAGTTAAACAATAAGTTGAAATACAATGGGAACAAACTTCTCAATTTTATTTTTTTTTGTAAGTCTGAAGTTATCAGCTTACTTATTGAAAACAATCATAAAGGAAAAATAGTACAGATATCATCAGAGCCAACAAGAATCTAAACAGATTAGATGTGGAGAAGTGTAGGAAAATAATGTTGAAACAGGGAGAGGCATTGATTGGGAAAACTCATTTCTGCACATGGCATATGTGCTCATGTGTGCACACTCAGCTATCCAATAACTATACACGTGAACACATTAAATAATGGCAGAGCTGATTTTTTTAAACTAAGCAATTTAATCATATAATCTTGATATACATGACACTAAGATAATGTGAAATTAAGATACATGGGAAATATTGTTAAGCATAAGTTTAGGAATGTTAAAAAATAAAAATAAAAACTGAGCAAAAAAACAAACAAAAAAAACAAAGCAGTAACACAATACAGAGAATGTGCATCTATACATTCGTGTACACTTATCATTTCACTAAAACTTAACTTTCTTGAAAAGATAAGAGCAAATATTCTTATGAAAACTGGTGAAGCTTGAATTCTAGGGCAATTTTTCTTTGAATTGTCAAAGGTTTCATATCTTCCAAATCCAGATATTTTATAAAAGGAGACTTAATTTTATTTTAACTCCAATATTTTATCTACAATAAATTTCTGTATCATTTAGTCCCCTCTTTAATCTCTAGATTTAAAATGGTTTGAGTCTCTTAAGACTAAGTATAATGTTTGTTAAATATATAATTTTAAAAGGTCATGGTCTTTTTTCTCTCTTGTATCTCAAAGTTTGCCGCTAGCTCCAAATTTGGACTAAGTAATCATAATTTAAGTATGTCATAAATGTTTAACAGTATTTTAAAAACCTATTGTTACAGATCCATATTCTAAAAGTGCTAAAATAATTTACAGGAATGCTTACCTGTTTTGCAAGTTACTATGTTAACAATTTTTTGAAAACACAGTATAACATAATCAATGTTAGTCACTACAACAAAGTGTTGAGATTTATAGTTAATATATCCTTAAAGAGTTGAATTACATAACCAGATATCATTGGCAAACTGATATGATAATTTACAAAAGGCTGACTCAGTTTCTCACTGAAATAAGTCTCATGCTTATATTTTATATATTTTATATATTGGTCAAATATATTTTAAACATAAATTTTAAAATTCTGCCTATATAATATCAATATTTGTAATTTGAAGGAAAAATATTTGGACTTGTGCCACATAAATGCTAAAAGAATATTGAATTAACTGTCATTCAATCTGCTTGTGTGAGCATATTAAATAATTTTATGTTTAAACTCAGCCACTTTACAGTTCATGTTTAGTAAATTATTTCCAAGAAATAACACGCTTACTCAAAAGAAGTAAATGGTTCATTAACAGCATCAGTGACATGCTGAACATGTTAAATTACTTTATATGAAAAATGTTTTGTTCCAAAATTGGTTCAACAATTGACAAGAACTCTTTTGATAATAAGTGGATGTCATAAATTTAATAACTAATTTATATCCTGTGGACAAAGAATACTTTCTGTAACACTCTTCCTAATACAATATTGTTTCAATGCTGACTTAGTGCCTACCAATCTTTTTAGGATTGCAATCATAATGAAAACACACAATATAATCCCATCTACTGTATCCACGGGATATAAGCCCTCTCTCACTTGGAGGTGGAGTGGGTATCACCATTCCAGTCCCCTCAGGATTGGGGGAGGAGCTGTGGACTAGAGTGGACTTGGTGGTGTTCTGTTGTAGACATATTGTGATTCAAGCAATGGAAGAAATTTTAACAGTGAGGTGGAGCCGGTGGCCACTGGATGTTTTTGGGGCAGGGAGAGGAGGAGCAGTTGAAATACAGGGGCTTTTTTGGGACTTGGGGGTTATCCTGAGTGGCATGGTGGCAACGGATATAGACCATTTTCCATCAGCATATACCATGCAGAACTGTGTGGGAGAGAGTGTGGTCTATGATGTGAACTGTGGTCTATGCTCGGTGGCAGGCCCCAGGATGTGTATATCCATTGCGGGTGTTGTGACACACGGAAAAGGGATGGTGGTGTGGGATGTTGTTGGAGGTGTGGGAGGTGGGGAACATGGGACTGTAATTTCTGAGTAATATTTAGGTAATCTAAGCACCTTTAAAAAATATATATATATATAACAAATAACATTTATGTAAACAAATGCACATATATGCATATGTATTTATATATTATTTTACAAATATTTGTATGTATTGTGAAAAATTTGATTTTTACCCACAATAAAAATAAATAAATAAATAAAACACACAATAATATTGCCAATATTTCATTTATTATTATAACTTACATACTTTATACTTCAATACTGAAACATTAATTATACAATATAATAGATTAATTTTGACCATCTTACTGTAAAAAAATAATGGTAAGCATTTGGTGTTTATATTTCAAAATGTTCCTCCAAACAAATATTATTTTCTGATACTTGCTTCTTTCATTTTCTTTTCACCCAAGATGGTGAGAATTGGTAGATGAGGGAATGAAGGTTGGATATAACTTCCCAGAGGATGGCCCACCTTTGCTCATATGCTCCTCTACTGAGTGACTTCTGTGCCTCAGTTTCTTCATATTTTACAAAAGAAGATTTCAGCCTTGAAAGACACTCTCAGTCTAAATAGGCTTTCATGTCATGTCTGTCTTGGTGGTTTAAAGGAGAGGACCACGTTTGGGGAACTCATTGGTGGGATGGAGTCTGTGCAGTAAAGCATTTACCTTGTGCACAAATGTTTATAACAGCATTATTCATAATAACTTAAAGTGTTGGCAACCCAAATGTCCATCAGTTGACAAATAGACATGCAAAATGTGGTGTTTCCTACATTGGATTATCATTCAGATATAAAAAGAATAAAGTACTGATGCATGCAAATGTATGAACTTTGAAAATATTATGCTAAGTGAAACAAGACAGTCACAAAAGCCCATGTATTATATGATTTTATTGCTATAAAAGTCCAGAACAGAGAAGGTATACCTGTGGTTCCTTAGTGCTGAGTGTGGGGAGATTGGAAGATAGTGGGGTGACGGTGAAAAGTACCAGGATTCTTTTTGAGGTAATAAAAATGTTCTAAAATTGTGGTGATGGTTTCATATATCTTCAAATATACAAGGAACCATTTTATTGTATACTTTAAAAGTGTGAATTTAAAACGAGAAAATAAAAACCTTCCTGGGATCACATTCAACTTGGTATCACATTCCCAATATGGAACAATCAGAGTTGGACATGAGTAAGACTTGAAAATATTGCCCAAGTCACAAGTAGCCCCATCAACATAGGTCAGAAGCCTCGCTTGCATAAAGAGCTTAATCACAACTTCCTACCCAACCTTGAATGAAGGTTGCTCTGACCCTGACATGACTCTTAGGAAGCTAGACTTTAAAAAAAAACACACATTCACCCATCACAGTCTGGAACATCATATTCATTTCCAAGATTGTGTCTGCTCAGAGAAGGAGACTATGGCTGAATGTGAGACAAAAACCGTTAAGTGTCTGAATTATAATAACAGCTTACAAGTCACACATATAACCAGTGTTAAATTATAAAAGTATGAGAAAAAGAGTCTGCATAGTATTCATTTATCCAAGTCACTAAGCAAATAACCAAATTAATGACAAAGCAAACTATAGCAACAAAAACAAACTCCTGGGGTTGGGTAGTAGAATTCAGAGCTGTTGGTATAGATGATCTAAAATATAGATTTTCTTAAAATATCTGGTTTTAAACAAAAAAAATTAAATTATACAAGGAAAAAAGAAGGTCTGACCCAACCCTGGGGAAAAAGCAGACAGAAAAAAGTTGCCTTTGAAGGGCTTCAGATTTTATACTTAACAAAGTCCTCAAAGCATTCATTAAAATTATGTTCAAAGAATTAAAGAAAGTTATAAAAAATTAAAGTATGATGACAATGTCTCAACAGAGAATATCAATAAAGGGATGGAAAATATTAAAAATACCCAAAGAGAAATTTTTAGTGGAAAACTATAACAAACAAAATAAATAATTCACACAAGAAGGGCTCAAAAATAGATATGAACTGACAGAAGAAAAGATCAGTAAACTTAAAAAATATATGAATAGATACTACATAATATGATTAGAGAGAAAAATCAATACTGCAAAATTAACACAGCTTCAGAAAATTTTACATTTCTAATGATTGTGCCAGAAGTAAAGGAGAAAGAGAAAGGGACAGAAAAACTGTTTAAAGAAATAATGGTTAAAGGATCCCCAAATATGATGACAATATTGATCTATATATCTGAGAATCTCAACTAACTCCATATAAGACATGGAGTTAGACACACTATAACCAATATATCAAACTCAAAGACAAAGACAAATTTTGAAAGGAGTAAGTGAAAAGTAAGTCAATACTTACAAGGGAGCCCCAATAAAATTAATGGCTGATTTCTGCATAGGAAATAATGGAGATCAGAAGGCGGTGGAGATAAAGTCAAATGACTGAATATGAAAAATAATTTTTTATTCAGCAACACTGTCTTTCAAAAACAAATGTGCATTAAAGTGATTCCCAGATGAACAAAGTATTTCACTCCTAGCAGATCTGCCTTACAAGAATTAGCAAATTAATTTCTGCAGACTGAAAGTAAACAATGGCTTGCAATTTTTCAAAAACATCCTGTCTTGGTTTCCTAAGGTGCTTGAGCAAATACCATGAACTTGTTCACCTTAAACAAAGGGGAATTATTAACTTATGATTTTGAGGCTGGGAAAATGTCCAAATCAAGGCATCATCAAGGGAACGTTTTCTCCCCAGGGCTGTGGCATTCTAGCCTGGTTGTTGGTGACTGTTGGGCCTTATCGTCTCACATAGCAAGGTACATGGCAGCATCTCCTCGTCTCTTCCTTCTTTTCCGGGTTCCATTTCAGCATCTTGCTTTCAGTGGTTTTCTCTTTCTTTGAATTTCATTCTCTTATTAAGGACTCCAGTAAAAGGATTAAGACCAATCTTGAATAATGTGGGTCACAGCTTAATTGAAATAGCCTCATCAAAAGGTCCTGCTTACAATGGTTTAACACCTACAGGAATGGATTAAGTTTAAGAGCATGGTTTTTTCTGGGGTACAAACAGTTCCAAACCATCCCACACACAAACACAAAAACACAGAAATAGCACAAGTAAAGGCATTTATGTAGATAATTATAAAAGAACATATAATGGAATATTTAGTCTACTTTTTATCTCCTAACTTATTTTAAAAGCAAATGCATAACATAAAATATATATAAATACATTGTTGGTCCTTTACAATACAGTAATGCAATATATTTGGCAAGAAAAGCACAAAGTAGGTGGGATAAAACAAAGGTATATTGGATTAAGGACATGATATGAGGTGCTGTCTCAAATATACAGGAGGAAATTTAAAAAAGCAGAAGAGATAAATAAAATTTAATAAAGCAAAATTAAAATACATACTTGCTCTGCATTTTTAGTTTTTTAAAAGATAGTTTGTGTAAATTAATAATTACAACATTTTATCATTTTGTTTATATTATAGCACTGTAAAAAATAGCACAAAAATGGGTAGAGAGAACGGAGCCATAAAGGGATAACATTTCTATATTTCACTGGAACTACGTCCGCATAAATCTAAAGTAGATAGTCATATGTTAAGATATATTTTGTAAAACCTAGAGTAATCATTAAGAAAAGAAAAAAATACTCAAAATTTATTTAAAAATTAATAAAGGACTTCTGGGACTAGCTGCCAGTAATCCTTGGTCCTGGCCTCCTCTGTCACATGGCAACATACATGGCTGCCTCTCTTGGCCATTCCATTCTCTTCTAGTTTCCGTTTACTTTCAGCTTCTGACTGCTCTCTCTGTGGCTTTCTCTGTGTGTTTGAATTTCATTCTGCTTATAAAGGATTCTAATAATAGAATTAAGATGCATCCTGATTGAGTTGGGCCACACCTTACCTGAGATAACCTCATGCAAAGGCCCTACATACAATGTGTTTACACCCATAGGACTGGATAAGTTTAAGAACATGTTTTTCTGGGGTATATCACTCCAAACCACCACAGTAGTTTAGAGGGATCAGGCCTTTAAAGGACTAGATTGAGAATGCTGCATACAGGAAATGGAGTAGAGGCAGGGAAAAGAAAAATAAAAGCTATACAAATAGAGAAACACTTGTGAGTATCACAGCCAAAAGACACAGATTCACTAAAAGACAGAATTAATTTTACAATGTTCCCTTTCCAACACACCTTACCATCACAGCAACAGGCTCCAGTATACTAACAGTGAATTATAGTTGAGAGAGCTGCAAGATGCAGACTCTGTCTGAGGAAGATGTCTTAGAGAAGATCAAAGACAAGAGAGGAGACAAAACAGGGACACTGGAAGAAGTTGAAGTCTCCATCACCTAGAGCTACAGCAAACACTAAACATAGCTTGAATCTTAGCCAAATTAGCATAAAATCTTACACTTAATGACTATTTATTTTAGTTCCTCTTATGTGATATATCATGCCTGAATTTAAACAAAAAATTACTAGGTGTGCTGTAACACAGTATGAAGAGACAAGGCACGCATCAGAACCAGACTTTGATATGAAACAAGTTTTGGAATTAGTGAGGGATTTAAAGTAACTATAACTAATAAGTAAGAACACTAATGGAAAAGGTAAAACAGCATACAAGAACAGATAGGTAATGTATGTTAGCAGAGAGTTCAAAACTTTGATAAAAAATAAAGGAAATTTTAGAAATAACAAAACAATGTTAACAGAAATAGAGAATGCCTTTCATTAGATCATTAGTAGATTGGACATGGCCAAGGGAAGATTCAGTCAGCTTGCAGATAGGTCAATAGAAACTTCCCTAAGTGAATTGCAAAGATAACAAAGAATATCTTTGTTAAGATAAGAGTGAGGAAGAGGGAGGGAGGGAGGGAGGGAGGGGGCAGAAAGAGAGAGAGAGAAAATGGATATTCCAAGAATTGTCAGAAAATTTCACAAATAGTAACAAATATGTAATATACAGATAGAGTAGAAAGACAATATAGCAGAAGAAATATTTTAAATAATAATTGCCAAACCACTCTAAAATCTCTAAAATCAATGTAAAACAAAACAAGATCCGAGAAACTCAGACAACACAAAGAAGGATAAATACCAATAAAAACACAATCAAATGGCAGAACACCAAAGACAATGAAAAATTATTTGAAGAAGCTAGAAAAAATCTATAGTGGAACAAGGATCAGAATTACATCAGAATTCTCATCGAAATCAGGCAAGCAAAAAGAATGGAATGAAATAGTTAAACTGTTTGAAGAAAGAAAAACATCAATCCAGAAGACTATATCCATCAAAATAAAAGATAAATATTTTCTTAATTAAGAAAAAACTGAGGGAATTCATTGGTAATAGCATTTCCTGGCAATAAATATTAAAAGAAGTTATTAATATAGAAGGAAAAGCATATAAGTCTGAAACATGAAACTTTATAAAGAAACAGAGAATATCAAAGAAGGAACAAATCCTTATAAAAAATATTTTAATTTTCTTAATCATAATTTATCTAAATGATGACTATTCAAATTAATAAGAGTAACAAAGTATTTTTATGATATAGCTGGTGAATATGTGCAATGAATGATAGCAATATCACAAAGACCAGAGGGAAGAATTTGGAATATCAGATATGAGATACAGTTAATACACATGATGTGGTATTTGAATGTGCACTTAAATTAATTAAAATATTTTTAAAAAGTGCAATAGATGCAGAAAAATCAGATGACAAAGCCAACATCCTTTCATGATAAAAATGCTAAAAGAAATCATGAATACAAGAAGTCTATGTTTGCCGGGACTGCTATGATAAATAGTACACGGTGGGTGAGCTTAAACAATGGGAATTTATTGCTTCATGGTTTGAAGAGTAGAAGTCCAAAATAAGGGTGTCAACAGAATATCCTTTCTTCCAGGGTCTGTAGCATTCTGGTGCTGACTTGCTGCTGATTCTGGGGTTCCTTGGCTTGCATCTCTATGTCCATCACATGACTTCTCCTTCTAGCTTCTATCTGTTCTGCTCAAGCATCTGCATCTCTATCTATATTTCCTCTCCTTATAAGGACTCAGCCATATGGATTAAGATTTGCCCAAATTCAATTTGACTTCACTGAAATAGGATATTTGAAGAGTCTACGACTTGACCAAATGAATCCACATCTTAACCTTAATAACATTTCAGATATAATGATTACATATGGGTTCACATGGGAACACATGAAGACTTGAACATGTCGTTTGCAGGAGACATGATTCAATTCCCAACAGAAGGGAAAATCCTCAACCTAAAGGGCATCAACAACAACAACAAAAAACACAGATAACTTTATTGTGACATTTTGAGTGTTTTCTCCCTTAGATCAGGAACAACACAAGGAGATCTGTTTTTAAGACTTATATTTAAGATTGAGACGGAAATTATAGCCAATATATTTACACAAGTAAAAGAAATGAAAGACATCCATATTGGAAAAGAAGTAAGTCTAGTTCTCTTCAGAAATAACATGAGCTTGTACACAGAAAATCCGAAGAAATCTACTAAAAAATACTATTAGAATTAATTTACAAGTTCAGCAAAGTTGCATTTACAAAATCAATACACAAAATCAATTTTATTTAATTATTTCATACTAGTAATGAATGGTCCCAAATGAAACTAAGAAATTCACTTGATTTATAACAGCATAAAAATAAAATATTTAGATATAAATTTTTAAAAAGAAATTCAAAGGCTTGTACATTGAAACTACAAAACATTGTTAAAATATATTAAAGATCTAAATACATGGAAAGGCATCCTATGTTTATAGATCAGAATACAATGTCAAGATGGAAAAGCTCTCCAAATTGATCTACAGATTCAACAAAATCCCTGTCAAAATCTCAGTTGTCTTTTTTGTTATTGTTACAGGAATTGACAATGTGATAGTAAAATTCATAAGGAAATGCAAGAGACTTAGCAGAGCAAAACAATTTTGGAAACAAAGGTGAAAATTAAAGGATTCACACTATCTGAATTCAAAAAATACCACCAAGATACATTAAGAAAGGCAACCTCCCAACCAAATACTAACCAGGCCCAACCCTGCTTAGCTTCCATGGTCAGGTAAGATTAGGCATGTGTAGGTTGGTATAATTATAATGGGATATGGGATTTTTCTTTTTCATTTTGGAGTATTTAAAATGTTATAAAATTGACTGAGGTGATGATAGCACAAATCTGTGATGAAAATGAGAGCCACCAAGAAAATACTTTGAATGGATTGTACAAAGCATGGGACTGTATAACACAGGCAATCCAGTGGTGGATGATGGACTGTGGTTAAGAGGAAAATATGAGAATGTTTTCTCCTGAATGATAACAAATATATATGATACTAATATAGAGTGTTAATATTTGGGTGCATTGAGAGAAACATATACTAAATATAAGATATGGGCTATAGTCAGTAGCAAAATTTTGACGATGCTCTTTCATAGTTTGTAACAAATGTTTTACAACAATGCAAGGTGCTGGTGGTGGAGAGACATTTGGGAACCTTGTATGATGATATACATGTTTGCTTTGTAAATTCACAAATTTTACTATATACTTATTGGTTATATATGTTCATGTAGGAATGATATACTTCAGTAAAATTTTATTTAAAAAAATAAAGGCAGCATGGTACTTTTACAAGGTCTAGAAAAGACAGACAAATGTTGATTTCAGACCAATGGAATAGAATTAAGATTTCAACATCATATATCTTATAAGAGCCTTGTAATCAGAATATATAAAGAGCTTTACAACACAATAACCAAAATATAAACAACCCAATTAAAAAGTAGACAAAGGACTTGAACAAATATGTCTTTAAATGAGTTACACATATGACCAATAATCACATGAAAATATGCTCTAGACATCATTAGTCACAGGGAAATGTAAATCAAAGCCACAATGACATACCACTTCCCTTCCACTATGATGGTTATTATGAAAAGCAAACAAACAAAACCAACAAGCAAAGTGTTGGTGAGGACTTAGAGATATTTAAACCCTTATTCATTACTGGTAGGAATGTAAAATGGCCAAGCCACTTTGAAAAAAGTTTGGTAATTCTACAAAATGTTACGCATACATTTACCATGTGACTCAGTAATTCCACTCCTAGATAGTTTTAGTTTCTTAGGGCTCCTGTAACAAATTACCAGAGAGTTGGAGACTTACAACAATACATTTATTCTCTCATAGTTATGGAGATGAGAAGTCCAAAATCAAGGTGGCAATAAGGTGAGTCATATTTTTTTTTTATTCTTTATTTTTAAAGGTGCTTTAGATTACATAAATGTTCCATTGAAAATATAGGAGATTCCCATATACCCCACCCTCTTCCCTTCCCACACTTGCCCTCATTAACAACAACTTTCATTAGTGTGGTACATTTGTTACAATTGAACACATATTGAAGCTTTGCCACTAACCATGGACTATAGTTTAAATTATGGTTTACCCTTTGCATGGAACAATTTTATAAGTTTTGACAAAATGCATAATAGCTTTTGTCTGTCATTGCAATGTCATGCAGAACAATTCCAAGGTCCCCAAAGGCCCCATGTTACATGTATTCTTCCCGCTTACTCCCCTCAGAACCTCTGGTGACCACTGTCTTTATATCAATGTTACAAGTTCTTCCATTGCTAGAATAATAATGTCTACTCTAGTCTATAGTTTCATTCCCCCCTTATGTTTGTTCATTCCTCAATCTTAAGGATTGTGGGATGGTGATGTCCACCTGCTTCTGATTGAGAGGGGGCTTATATCCCATGGGGCAGATGGATGGAACTGTCCTGATTGCAGCTATATACACTGTTTTTTGGGGGATGGGTATTGTACGTCATCATTTTATTTGTCCTTGGGGAGTCTGATGAACTGGAGAGTAGGTGTTGACTGCAACTCTGCTGAGATTCAGGGCTCAACCAGCATATGAGCAACTGGAAGATTCAAGTCTCTGAGACATATATTTAATGGGTATAGTGCTAATTATAGGTTCAAATAAATGGGGCAGAAGAATCATATGTGGAAAAATTATAAATGAGTCTAACTCCATTACATTGGGGAGATAGGTTATCATATATTCCAAGGTAAGGTCACTTATGGGGTGCTGATTTCCTGGGGTTGTCTGCCCAGCCCATAGTGTCTAGATGTCTCTAGAGCCCTCGGGAGCACCCTTGCTTGAGACACTGTTTACTGTGGCAGTCAGTGAGATCCTCCTGAGACATGCATAAGCATAATGTCTGAAATAACCTCCCAACACAGTTTGACATCTCTTAGCAATAAAAACTCATGGATCAATAATCCTCTTACCTTTGAAGGCTCCAAATGAGAATTTTTTCTTACCTTTTTCTGTGTCAGGTCACTCCAGGCATTTTGTGGCTTTGGCTGCATAATGCCAATCCCTGCCTTGTCTTCACATAGCCTTCACTATGTCTCAAATCTCCCTCTTCCTTTCTCTTATAAGGACATCTATCATTGGATTTAGGAACAAACTGGATAATCCCAAATGGTCTCATCTCAAGAGCCTTAATGAAATTATATTTACAAAGATCTTTTTCCAAATAAGGTTATATTAGCAGGCCCCAGAAGTAAGGGCATGGATATACTTCTGGGGGTATCATTCAATCTGTTGTTACATAGCATATATAGAAGAGAAATAAAAACAGAGGTTCACATAAAGACTTGTGGAATGGTCATAACGTCATTGTTCATAATAACCAAAGAGTCTGAACAATCCAAATATCCATCAAGTGATGAATGGGTACATAAAATGCAGTATACCTTTACAATGAAATATACTTCAATAATTAAAAGGATCTAAGTACTAATTCATGCGGTAACATGGATAAAACTTGAAAATATTAAGTGAAAGAAGTCACAAAATTACATATATTTTATGACTCTGTTCATATGAAGTATCCAAAATAAGCAAGTCCTATGGAGACATAAAATAGATTAGTTGTTGCCTGGTGCCTAGGGTTTGATGATGAAGAGGAAATGATTCCTAATGGGCACAGGGTTTCTGTTTAGGGTGATGCAAAAATGTTCTTAATTAGATTGAGTTGTGATTGTTGTACAACCTTGTGAATATACTAATAAACATTGAATTGTGCAATTCAAATGGGTGAATTGTATTCCAGGTTAATTTATTTCAATAAATCTGTTTAAAAAATAGAATAGAGACTCTAGAATCAGACTGCCAAATTATTACACAGCTCTAGAACGTTTTATCTTTACCTCTAAAATGGGAGCAATATTCTTCTTCAGATTAACAATACAATGAATACGTGAAAACATACTCTCAGAGCACTAAGAGAAGTATTTAGGATACAGCAAACATTTAATCATTATTAGTAATAATACATATCTATTCACCATTTGGTATGAGATCTTACATTTCAAAGTTCCTATAAAAAGAAAAAACTCCTGGAAATAAAATTACTGAACTCAATCTAGTGTGCATTCAGCAAGAATTTAATACCCAAAAGAGGCAAAGTGAGGTGATGGAATCTCTCCTTACAATTCTATTGTGCCATGCACAATTTTCTGAGTTTTGTGCATTTAAATAGAAGAGTGAAAGCAAAGACTAAAGGATATCATTGTAGAAGATATACAAAATGTGACTAGAGAAGTGCTATGGGGCAGAGGACCAAGAGGCTTATGAACCAAGGTCACAAAGGTCACATGTAAGATTTAAAATTTTACCGTTTAACAACAAATAACCTGAGAAAAAAATAAATTTCAGAGTAATGTTTTCTATGCCCAAGATCTGCTGTAAAATAGTATTTAA
>JAQZBX010021217.1:0-32446 GCA_029593785.1 Cabassous unicinctus
TTCCTCTGGGCATATTAGATTATATTTTATTCAGAGATTTACTTGATTAAAAAATGATTGAGGCTTTGATTGGGCTATGTCAAAAGGATGTTGAATGTCCGCCCCCTTGCTGGGCAGAGATTCACAGGAAAATCTCACTGCAGAGAAGGGAGGTCAGAGTTTTTGAGCTGGAGCCCCAGGAAGTAAGCACAAAGAGGAGCTTGGTTGTGAAGAAGGAGAGAAGACCCAGGGAAAAGAGACAAACTTTTCACCTGACAGTTCACAGCTGGCCTTGTGGAGAGAAAAAAGCAGCTGAGCCCAGAGAAAATCAAGCCCTGAAGAGAGAGACAAAGCCTAGAGAGCCTGACCATGGAGCCTTAAGAGGAAGAGGAAGGCTGAACATTGGCAGCCATCTGGCTCCAACACATGGCAACAGACTTTGGTGAGGGAAGTAACTTATGCTTTATGGCCTGGTAACTGTAAACTTCTACCACAAACAAATACCCTTTATAAAAGTCAATGGATTTCTGGTATTTTGCACCAGCAACCCTTTGAATGACTAATACAGAATTAGGTACCAAGAGTAGGGTAGTGATTTGCAATTACCAAAACGCTGGAATGGTTTTATAAATGGGTAAGAGGTATTTTTGGAGGAATTGTGAGATGCTTGGTAGAAAATACCTAGTGCTTTGAAAAGACTGTGGATAGTAATATGAACTCAAAAGTGACTTTTTATGAGGCCTTAGAAGTAAATGATGAAACTATTATTGGAAACTGGAGAAAAGGTTATCTGTGGTTTAAAATTGCAGAGAACTTAGCAAGATTAACTCCTGTTGTTTTATGGAAGGCAGAATTTGAAAACAGCATGCCTGGGCATTTAGCTGAAGAACTTTCCAAAGTAAACCTGGAGAATGTGGCTTGGCTTCTCCTTGTGGCTTATAGCAAAATGCTATATGAATAAGATAAGCTTAGAACTTAATGTTGGACACAAGTAAAACAGAAACTTGTTCCAGAACTTTCAAGTCTCTGGAAATCAAGGCCCAGATGAAAGTGCCCCATTTGAGGACTTAACTAAACTTGGAACTTTTAAATCAGGATTGAAGATGCAATTATCTCAGAAAGACTTGTGGAAACTCTTACTGTCTGATGGCTTTGACCCCTTCTTCTTGCTTACTAAACCAACAAACTTTCTGAGAGAGCTGTATGAATAAAATTGCTGTCAGCCTGGACTAAAAGGGACATGGAAAGGGGAGATTGAATTGGAAATAACTTTAAGAGGAATACCAGGGAAGCTGAAATCTCAAATTAAGACATTGCCTTGGGCCATGAGAGTAACCTCACCCATGTGTACAGTGAGGGTGAGTTTGCCTCTGCAGTTGAAGAGGGTGGATGTTCCTTCCCAATGTCCAGATAGAGTTTTGCCACCCCAAGGTATAGAGAGTGTGGAAAACATTGCTCAATGATTAGGATGGTTAAGGTCAACATCCTATAGCTCTGAGAGAGGTGGGCCTGTCCCCCATGGATTAGGGAAGGCCAGATGGTCGACTTGTTGCTCTGAGAGGGTTGAGCCTGTATGCCAAAGGTGAGGGAGGATGTTGTCTTCACTTCACTGTACTAGGCAGGGTTAAGACTCTAACTCAAGGTTGCATAAAGTGTGGCAATCACCCCACTGTTCATGGAGAGTGAGATCTAAAGCTTGTTCACTACTCAGATGCTTGATGAGGATGGAATCAAGAAAATGGCCATTTGGAAAGCCTGTGGAAAGGGTGGGTTCCCATACAGCCTCAGTAAGAAGAAACCATGATCTGAAGAATGACTTTCAGACTTTGACATCTAATTAAGTATATCCTGCAGGTTTACTGAAATGTAGAGGGCAACTGAGTCATGCTTTTCTCCCAATTACTCCTTATTGTAATGAAAATGTTTATCCTTTTTCTGTCCATTTATGTATTGGAAGCAGGTAAATTGTTTTTTAATTTCAAAGATATATAGCCAGGTGGGGCTTTGTCCCAAGACAAACTGTATTTCTTTAATCTGATTATGATATGATTTGGTACTTAGTATTCTTACTGAAATAAGGTTTTTTGAATATTGTAATGTCTTTTCGTAATTCAGAGGGTGGAGTGTAGCAGTTTGGCATTATTTATCAATTCCAAAAATAGATTTTGGATTATATTTGTGAACTGGTCTTTTCTTCTGGATGTATTAGATTATATTTTATTCAGAGGTTTACTTGATTAATTAATGATTGAGGCTTTGATTGTACCATGTCAGTAGGATGTTGAGTCCCTTCCCCCTTGGTGGGCAGGGACTCACAGGAAAACCTCACCTCAGAGAAGGGAGGTTAGAGTTTTTGAGCTGGAGCCCTGGGAATAAACACACAGAGGAACTTGGTCATGAAGAAAGAGAGAAGGTCCAGGGATGGTTCACAGCTGGCCTTGTAGAGTCAACAAAGCAGCTGAAACAAGAGAGAATCAAGCCCTGGGGAGAGAGGCAAAACCTAGAGAACCTGACCTTGGAACCTTAAGAGGAAGAGGAATGCTGAACGTTGGCAGCCATCTTGCTCTAACACATGGCAACAGACTTTGGTGAGGGAAGTAAATTATGCTTTATGGCCTGGTAATTGTAGCTTCTACCCCAAATAAATACCCTTTATAAGAGCCAACAGATTTCTGGTATTTTGCATCAGCACCCCTTTGCTGACTAACACACCTGGTAAGCACTTTCTTTTTGTGTAGCTGAAGTATAAAAGAAACTGTGAGGAGTAAGGGAGTACTATTGATTGAATTAATGTCCCCAAAATACATACTGATACCTTAACTGCAGCATCTATGACTGTGATGATGTTTGGAAACAGGGTCATTGAAGATTAAATCAAGTTAAGATGAGGTCATAATGGATTAGCACAGGCAAAAATCCAATATGAAAGGTCTCCTTATGAAAAGAGAGTAAGACTCAACCATAGGCAAAGAAGGAAGGCTGTTAAGTAAAGAGATAGGCAAATGTTAGAATTGTGCTTCCACAAGTCAAGGTAAAGAAAGACTGTAGTTGTCTCTCTGAAGATAGGAAAAGGCCAGGAATGATTCTCTCCTAGAGCCTTCAGAGAAAACATGGCTTGCCAAAACCTTCATTTCAGACTCCTGTCTCTAGAACTATGGGAGTATGTTTCCATTAGTTAAAATCATCTCATTTGTAGTACTTTGTTAGACCAGTCCTAATAATTGAATGACACTATTATTTTTTTCTTTTCTCCTTTCTTCACAGTAATACTGGGTCTGCTTTTCTGCCTTACAGACCCAGGCATTGCCTCACTGAGTTTTCCCAAATCTTTATTAGAGTTTGGGATAGTTCATAGGTGGTACCAAATGACCATAGGTCACCTCTGTGACCTCACTTTATACTTCATCAGTAATAAAGCTAATTTTTTTCTCCATTCATCAGATTTTAGAAGTGATCTCTACATTTGTTTGAACTAAGGAAAGGAAAAGGGGTTTTATTTTAATTGTGCCTGAAATTAAAAGACCATTTTGGTATATATTTTCCTGAGCATTTTTCAGCCTTATCTCACTCTCTGTGAAATTTCCCACAGACTTCTGACTGACAATGAGTTCACAAGAGTTATAACCATTGCTGTTAGCTATTAGCATACTAATTTTATTAGGAATATAAGAAAATATCATCAATGTATTACAAATATTTTCCTAGTAGGTCATTTTTCTTTCATTGTTTATATTTTAAATTAATGGATATTTTATGTGATGTGAAGAGTATAATATTGATTTTATTGTTAAAATTTTTTTAGAAATCTATTTTTGTAATAAAATGAGGAAAATATCATTATTTGGTTTCTTCTCACTGTACTTTAAATTAATGCATCACATTTTTTTTTAATTGCTCTGAAATTTAGTGGGCTTTTATATAATGAAGTGGTTATCTTTCACTCTTCCCTAAATTGTTTAACTATTTATTCAGCATCAATTACTGAGTAGTCCTTTTATTTTCCATTATAATATCATTATATATTTTATATCTCAAATATTGTATGGCAGAAGAATCACTTTATGCTGTTAAAGAATCATTACTTATTTTTTCATGTTTTAGATAAAACTCTGCACCATAGGAACAAATGATGATAACAATATGCAATATCAACTTCCTATATAATGATATTAAGATAATTCACCATTTTCCCTAGAATATTCTAAATAACTTATATCTTTCATCAGATTTTATTGTTTTCTTCATAAAACCCCCTCTTTTTCACGTAAAAAAAATTTAATATGCTGCATTATTGCATTTCCTTTTGCTGTATTGCTGCTAACAACTTTTCCAGGAAAACCTGAATGGAGAAATTTATAATCTAATAATCCAGGAAACCTATGAGATTATTACTTATCACTCAACTACCAGAAAATTTTTATTAAACAGTCTAAGAAACAATACTGAAGATCATTGATGACAGAGACTTGCATGATATAAATGTCTTTCTTGAAAGTTTGAAACCCCTACTTGCCTCATGGGCTTCATAATATATTTTCTCTTATGTGATGCATGGAAGCCAGGCAAAAAATAAACATGGACATCCAGGATCATTGAAATCACACACACAATATCACTAGCTCCTGCCTGTTCCAAATATTTCCCAGCTATTTCCACATATATTGTGCATATATATACCCTACTGACAATGTCCTCACAGAGTGTAACCATCACAATCATCAGCAAGTTAATCTCTGTGACCATTTTAAGTTCTTTTATGAATCCCAAAACAAGAATGATTATGTTTTTTAACTAATTAATTCCTGTGGATGTGAAGCATTTTGATTGGACTCTGTCAGTGAGGCATGACGTGAGTCAGGTTAATTCTCTGCCCTCTTACTCAAGCTCATATAAATAAATGCAGACACATAAATATACACTGAGATAAAGAAAATCTTGATATTGATCCTATCATGTGAGAGAGAGGACTGAAGGGAAATAGAGAAGGCTTGAAGACTGACAAATGTCCCAGAGTCTGGAACCAGCATAACACAGGGGCACAGTAAGAAACCCCCAAGCAACTGGGCCCAAGGAGCAGCTCCAGGCTCAGGAAACAAGCCCTGTCATATTCCTGATAGCGCACAGCTGAACTTGGGGAGAAAGTGAAGCAGCCAAGACTGAGAGAGGAGGCCAGAAAGAAACAAACTCTATGCCTGGTTATCCACAGTTGAGCTCTGGGAGCTGGACTCCAATAGACAGTGATCCTGGAGGGGAAGGCAGAGACCTAGGCATAAATCACCCAACATCTTGCATCAACATGTGACAGCTGACTTTGTTGAGAAAGCATCTCTGATGGTTCCTTGAGTTGGAAATCTCACAGCTTCACATCTGTAAGCTTTTACCTTAAATAAAATTCTCATTATAAAAGCCAACCTATTTCTGGTACTTCACATGAGCAGCCTTGTGGCAAAGGAAGAAAGAAATTAATACCAGGAAAATGGGTTTCATGCTACTTCCAACTAGCAAAAATGTTGGAACAGCTTTGTAAATGCATAAAGGGTAATTTTTGGAGGAACTGTGAGATGTTTGGAAGAAAAGGCCTAGATAAATTTGAAGAGAATGTTGGTTAAAATATGAATGCTAAAGATAGTTCTGATAAGGCCTTAGAAATGATGGCTGGAAATTAAGGGATCCTTGCTTTAAAGTTTCAAAGAATATGGCAAGATTGACTACTGATGTTAGGTGAAATGAAGAAAAATTATAAGCTTGGACATTGAACTGAGGAGATTTCCAAAGTAAATGTGGAAAATTCAGCCTGACTTCTCCTAGTGGCTTATAGTAAAACTCAAGAGGAAAATAGCTAAGCTGAGAACTAAACTACTGCACCTGAAGAAACTAGAGACTAATGATTTGATAAATTCCAAGCTTCTGCAGTTTACCAGAGTATAGTGCCCCAGGAGAGGACTTAAGTAAACTTGGAACTTGTAAGTCAGGTTTGGAAATGTAGTTATCCAGGAAGGACTTGTGGGAAATCTTAATGTCTAATGGCTTGGACCCCTGTGAACTGCATGGGTTATTTGTGAGTTCTGTATGAATTAAGCCACCGTCAACCTGGAGTAAATCAGACAGAAAGCAGAGAAATTGAATGAAAAATGGCTTCAAGAGGAAAACTGTAGAAGCTGAGGCCTGGATTTGGAATATTTTCTCAGGCCAGGAGAGGGATCCCACCCCTGTGTGTGGAAAGTGTGAGTTTGTCCCAGCATTTAAAGAAGGTGGATCTTCCAGCCCATTGTTCAGGAGGATTTTGCCTGCCCCAGGCTACAGAGAGGGTGAAGCACATTCCTTGGAGGTTGGGGATGAGTTAGGTCACCACCCCACTGCTCTGAGGGTTTGGCTCTATTCCTCATAGATTAGGTAGAATTAGGTCACCACACCACTGTACTGAGGTGATTAGGCCTCTATGCTAAAGATTAGGGAGAATTTTGCCACCACCCCTCTGTATTAATGGGATTGAGACTGTCCCTCACAGAGTGGGGAAAGTGTGGCTATCACCCCAGTATTCTTGGAGGGTGAGGTCAGGAGCTCAGCTGCCACCCATATTCTTGATGAGGGTATAGCCAAGAAGATGGCTGTTGGGAAAGTACATGGAAAGGGTGGACCCCCATGTGACCCTTAGGAGAAGAAATCATTCTAGAGATGACTCTCAGACTTTGAAATCTAATGAAGTATGTCCTGCAAGATGTCAGAACTCTTTGGGATCCATGACAGTGGTTTTCCTTCCAATTTCTCATTAGAGTAATGCAAATGTTTATCCTGTGATTGTTCTTCCTTTGTATATTGGAACTAGATAATGTGATTTCTAAGTCTGACTGGTCTACAACTGCAGAGGAACTTTGTACCAAGACAAACTGGATGCCTATAAGTGATTTTTTTAAATGCAAAATTTTAATAATATATTGTGCCAGTAGAAGCTTTTCAAAGGCAAAGATATATCAATAAAGAATAGTTAAATTGAGTTTCTGAGAAAGAACATACCACATGAAAGTATGTCAGCACAATAAATAACAAAATGGTGTTATTATAAAATAGTGAAAAATACTAACGGTCACAAAACCAGCCCAGGAGACTTCAGAATATGCCATTCATACAATGTAAACAAGTACACAGGAATCTTTTATTTTTTTTAAGTTTAGACATTGATAAATTTATAAGAGTTGTTGCCTAGATAGATAATAAATAATGGATATATTATGCAAAAAACTTCAAGGAAAAAATATGTGGAATCATGAAAAATATGCATCAGATTTTTTAAAATACAAAAAGGAATTGAACTTTTTACTTAAATATAAATAACTTTAGGACTCATACTAATTTGAAATAAGGAATATTTTGTGTGTTTATGTAGTTTTATATATACATACATATACCTCTAAGAAAATATGTATGACTTAATTATTTTTGTATTCCAATGGCACTTTGAATAAACCTTGCTTTTTTTCTTACAAAGATTAGAAAAATGAATTTTATAAAACAAAGTTAAAATTTGACATTAAAGGGAGTGGATGTGGCTCAAGCAGTTAAGTGCCTGCTTCTCACCTGGGAGGTCTGGATTTGGTTCCCAGTGCCTCCTAAAAACAACAACAACAACAAGCAAACAAAAAAAAAAAATCAGGGTAGCCAATGTGGCTCAGTGAGTAAGAGCTGGCTTCCCACCTACGAAGTCCTGGATTCTATCCCTGGTCCTGGTATCACACAAAAAAATTGACATTCAAAGGAAACACCACCACCCTGCCCAAAAGTGGAAGAAACATAGTATTAGTAAATTTCATTATGATATACCTTAGCTGTATTCAGGAGGGATTACTTTAGTTTGGGCCTTTCAGTGTGGGCATATATCAGTGCATAAATTAAGTTGTTGGGTCATAGTTATTGAATTCCTTATGTTAGGTTTCTGTTGAATGAAAGATAATACTGAGTAGAGAAATGTCCAGGAATAACTGAAAAAAAAAATGTGGCATAGCTAAATTAATCCGTTTTGATGTATACAAGTTTAGTATAAGCCAAATGTTTAAATTTATCCAAGAGAATTGAATCATACCCAAAACAAACACACAAAAAATCACTTCTCAGTTACAAATCTGCATTCCTTTAACAAACAATAAGGGATAAAATCATAGTAAGGAGATTACCCACATGCTTCATTATCAACACACCGTCTAGAGTACATCATTTAAAGAAACTCGCTAAAAACATATTCACAGGACCTGCCATAAATGGCAAGATACTGTAATTTCATAATAGAAAAATGCTCCGGCAGCATTCTGCACACACAAGACATCTAAAATCAAACCCATATAATGACCTTGCTCACACTTCCTATTATACTATGATATGCAAAAAGCAAGCAAAAAGCAACTTTTAACATATTACAATTTTGAAATGTGGGAAAAATATAAAACAAAAACCATCGTGTGACTATTAATAATATCAGAGCAGAGTATTAGTTTTTTTTTTTACATTACTGCACAGATTTCTTATCACATGTTCTTCAGTTTTTATGTCTTCTCTTAAATGTGAATAAGTGCTTTGGATAAAATACAAATGTAGAATATAATGGCAGTGTGATTTGTCAAAGCTAATCCCTATAATTTAGTAAGAAAAATGGATATGAACAAAATAAATGTTCTTTTTAAATGGTAATAAAATTTTAAAAACATTATTTATTATGAAGGGCCTCAAAAACCAGTTCAAAGGCAATGTCCAAGGCAAAGTTGAATCCCTCCCTCCCATCAACCAGAATCTAGAAATGAAGATCTGCTAGACTTTGGTCATTTTATAAAAAAAGTGTTTTTTGCTTTTGCTTTCATTTATTTATTATTTATTTACTTATTTATTTAATTATTCATTTATTTATTGTGTGTGTGTATGTGCAGATCAGAATTTCAAGTGTAGTAATAATGTGCCAGTTTACAACAAAGCTGATGTCAGCTTTCCCATCATTCTGTTAAGATATCAACTATGGGCACCACCTCCTTTTCTTGACTCCCTCCTCAGATTTCTCATTAGTAGTGTATAAAAGTGAAACTGATTTTTGCATATTAATTTTGTATGCTGAAAATTTGCTGAACTTATCCATTATTTCTAGTAGCTTTTTTGTGGATTTTTCATGATCTTCTAGATATAGGACCATGTCATCAGCCAATAGTGAAAGTTTTACTTCTTCCTTTCCTATTTGGATGCCTTTCATTCCTCTTTCTTGCATAATTGCTCTATCTAGAACTTCTAGCACCATATCAAATAACAGTGGTGAGAATGGGCATCCTTGTTCTATTCCTGAAAGCAGGAACACTTTCTGTCTTTGTCCATTGAGTACAAAGTTATCTGTGGATTTTTCATATATGCATTATATCATGTTGAGAAAATATCCTTCTATTCCTAACTTTTGGGGTGTTTTTATCAAGAAAGGATCCTGGGTTTTGTCAAAGGCCTTCTTCCCAGCAATCAAGATGACCATGCCAATTTTATTCCTCAATTATTACAATGATTGATTTTTTTTGCATAACTTCAATAAAAGCCACTTGATCATGATGTATAATTCTTTTAATGTGCTTTGCAACTCAATTAGCAAGTATTTTGTTCATGATTTTTGCACCAATATTCATTAGAGAAATTTGTCTATAATTTTCTTTTTTCATGTTATCTTTAACAGGCTTTTGTATTAGGCTGATGTTGGCTTCATAGAACGAGTTCAGCAATGTTTCTGCCTGTTCTATTAATTTGGAAGATTTTGAGCAAGATTGGTAATAGATCTTCTTTGAATGACTGGAAGAATTCACTTGTGAAGCCATCTGATCCTGGGCTTTTCACCTTGGGTAGGTTTTGATGACTATTTCAATCTCCTTACTTGTGAAAGTTTTGCTGAAGTCTTCTATTTCTCTAGCATCAGGTAAACAATACACACAAAACATGATCATTGAAAGAAGGAAATAGATAAATGGGACCTCCTCAAAATTAAACACTTTTGAGCTTCAAAAGATTTTCTCAGAAAGGTAAAAAGGCAAGCTATATAATGGGAGAAAATATTTGGAAACCACATACCTGACAAGGGTTTGTTATCCATATTATATAAAGAGATCATACAACTCAATAATAAAAAGACAAGCAACCCAATTAAAAATGTCAGAAGACTTGAATAGACATTTTTCCAAAGAGGAAATATAAATGAACAAAAAGCACATGAAAAAAAGGTCAACATCATAGCTATTAGGGAAATGTGGATCAAAATTACAAGGAGATATTTCACACCTTGTTGAATGGCCATTATTTTTAAAAATCAGAAAAATACAGGTGCTGGATAAGATTTGGAGAAAGAGAAATGCCACTCCTTCACATTGGTAGGAATGTAGAATGGTGTAGCCTTTGAGGAAGACAGTTTGGCAGTTACTCAGGAGGCTATCTATAGACTTATAATCTGGCATTCCTACTACTAGGAATATATTCGGATGAACTGAAAGCAAGGATGCAAACTCCATATTTGTGCACCAGTGTTCATAATAGAATTAATCACAGTAGCTAAAAGATGGAAACAACCCAAGTGTCCATTATCTGTTGAATGAATTAAAAATGTGGTATATACATACAATGGAATACTATTCAGCTTTAAGAATAAATGAATTGGTTAAATTTTCAAAGTTCATTCAAAGGAATGAACTTTGGAAGTGTTATGTTGAGTGAAATAAACCAGACACCAAAGGAGAAATATTGTATGGTACCACTAATATGAAGTAAAAACAATTAGTAAACGCATGGAGTTAAAATGTAGAGTATAGGTTACTAGGAAATAGAATGAAGGTTGTGAAGGGGGAGTTGATACTTAAAATATGTACAAATTTAATAAGGTTGACATTAAAAGTGTGCAAATATAGAATAGAGGGTAGGACATTATAGTGAGTATAACTATTATTGCTGATTTATAAATGTGATTGTGGCTGAAAGGGTAGGCTAGGGATATAAATGTCAGTTGAAAGAAAGTTAGAGATAAACTAGGTCCTTATAACATAGTGAACTCGGTGGTAAAGATTGTGGTTAATAGTACATATACAAAAATGACTTTTTATGAATTAGAATAAATGTATTGCAAGGTGTTAGGAATATGGTGATAATTTGGAAAATGCAACTAATGTAACTTATGAACTATAATTAATGTTAATATTTTAATATACTTGAATCAGTGGCATAGAAGGTACTATATCAATTCCAAAGGTTAACAATAAGGTAGTATACAGAGTATGGGACTTTTCTGTTTGGAGTGATGAGTATTCTAGAAATGACAGCACATCTCTGTGATGAAACTGAGCCATTGATTGTCTACTTTGGATGTATATTGAAAGTATGGGACTGCATAACACAGAGAACTGTATGGTGGATGATGAACTGTGGTTAACTATACAAATATGAGAATATTCTCTCATGAACTATAACAAATGTACAATACATGGTGCTAATAATAGGGTAGTTTGAGACCTTAGAAATCCAACCTCACTTTTATGGTCAACTGATTTTTCTTTTTTCTTTTATTGCTGTGACAGAATCCTTCCAGAGACTTCCCATTGCCTGCCTGCCTGCCTGCCTTCCTTCCTTCCTGCCTTCCTGCCTTCCTTCCTTCCTTCCTTCCTTCCTTCCTTCCTTCCTTCCTTCCTTCCTTCCTCCCTTCCTTCCCTTCCTTCCCTTCCTTCCTTTCTTTCCCTTCCTTCCCTTCCTTCCCTTCTTTCCCTTCCTTCCCTTCCTTCCTTCCAACTTTCCTTCCTTTCCTTCCTTTCTTTTCTTTCCTTCCTTCCATTTTTAAAAGGTACTTAGATTACATAAATGTTACACAAAAACTATAGGGATTCCCATATGTCCCACTCCCAACACCTCCCACACCCTCCCACATAAACATCCTTCATTAGTGTGCCACATTCATTACCATTGATAAACACATCCTGGGCCTTTGCCATTAAGCATGGACCATAGTTCAAATTGTAGTCTACATTCTTTCCCACACATATGTGATGATATAAAATGGCCAATATCTGTAATTGCAGTGTCATTCAGGACGATTCCCAAGTCCTGAAAATGTCGCTGTATTACAACTGTTTTTCCCTCTCCCTGCCCCCAGAGCTTCCAGTGGCCACTGGTTCCATATCAGTGTTGTAATTTCTTCCATTGCTAGAATCACAATATGTCTACAGTAGAATACCAGTAAGTCCACTCTAGTCCATAGTCCTTTCCCCAATCCTGAGGATTCTGGGATGGCGATGTCCATTCCACCTCTAATTGAGAGGGGGCTTATATCCCTTGGGGAAGCTGGATAGGACTATCTTCCTTTCAGCTGCAGACTTTCTCTGCTCCTTGGGATGGTCATTGTCCATCACCATCTTGTTATTTGCCTGTGTGAGTCCAATGAGCTGTAGAGTAGGTGTTGCAACTCTGCTGAGTTTCCAGGCCCAGCTGACACATGGACAGCCCAAAGACTCATGCCTCTTGGATGTACACCTACAAACTCGAGCACAAAGTGTAGGTTTAAATATTAGGGACAGATTAGCCATGTGTAGGAAAGATATACTAGAGTACAACTTTGTCACTCTCAGGAGGACAAAATCCAAAGTAGGGACAAATGGCAAGGCACCAAACTCCAGAGCTATCAGCCCTGACCATAGGACCTGAGTATCTCCAGATCCCTCAGGAGCCCCAGTATTTGGGGTAGTATCCACTTTGGCAGTCTATGAGATCCTGCTGAGGTGTGCATAAGCGTTACCTCTGTGATGACCTCCTGACTCAGAGACTGGAGCCTCTGGCCTACCTATGTGCCAGCTGTGCCTGGAATCTTGGTGGAGCTGCAACTCCTACTCTACAGCTCAATTGACTCACCCAAGTCACCTGGCAAGGAGACAATGATGGACAACAGCCATCCCAGGGAATGGAGAGAGCCTGCAGGTGCAGGCAGGATAATCCCATCCACCATATCCATGGGATATAAATGCACTCTCACTTGGCAGTGGAGTGGACATCACCATCCCAGTCCCCTCATGATTGGGGGAAGAGCTATGGACTAGAGTGGACTTAATGGTATTCTGTTGTAGACATATTGTGATTCAAGCAATGGAAGAAATTAAAGCAGTGAGGTGGAGCCACTGGCCACTAGAGGCTTTCAGGGCAGGGAATGGAAGGGCAGTTGTAATACAGGGGCTTTTTCAGGACTTGGGGTTGTCCTGAGTGATGTTGCAGCGATGGATACAGGCCATTTTACATCAGCATATACCATGCAGAACTATGTGGGAGAGAGTGTGGTCTACAATGTGAACTGTGGTCTATGCTTAGTGACAAAGCCCCAGGATGTGTATATCCATTGCAGGTGATGTGCCACACTAATGAAAGATGTTTATGTGGGATGTTATGGGAGGTGTGGGAGGTGAGGAACATGGGAATCCCTGTAATTTCTATGTAATATTTAGGTAGTCTAAGCACCTTTAAAAATATATGTATATAAAAATAACATTCATGTAAGCAAATTCACATATATGCATATATATTTATATATCATTTTACAAACACTGGTTTGTATTGTGAAAAATTTGAATTTTACCCACAATAAAAATAAATAAATAAATAAATAAAGTCTCTTAGCCATATAAATTCATTTGTCTTTACCTTTCCCCCTTTTATTTGAGGTCTTTTTCCAGGTGCATTGCTAGGTGGTACTTGGTAGCATTCCTTAGTGCCCGGGAGGCTCATCCTTGTGACTCATATACCATGCTGGGGGAAAGGTAATGAATTTATATGCTGAGTTTGGCATAGAGAGAGGCCACATTTGAGCAACAAGGAGGCTCTCAGGAGGAAACTCTTAGGCACTCCCAACACTAGGCAAAGTTTCAATTTCAAGATCAAAGGCTCATAAGCATAGTCATAAATATCAAGGGCCCATTAGTGGATCATCCTCCTTCACCAGTCATTGCCCCTGCACTTTGGGGACTGTTGCTGCTCCGTTAGAGAATGTGGCAGAGCTCTCCAGGATGGGAATTCAATATTCCATCAATTATTGTGTGAGTCTCCACCCACTGTGACAATGTCCCATGAACATTTCTTCATTTTTATATACCTTTTATGTATGCCCAGGTAAACGTCCTCCTGTGTATCCCCCATCATTGACTCCCCACACCAATGATCTTCCCCTGCTCCAGTTGTAACCATTCTGTGATCCAAAGCTTCTTCAAAAATGAAGCCATTAAAATAGCCAAATACAATTAAGAAAAATGAAATAATAATGATAAGTTTAAATACAAGAAATATAATTCATAAACATTTTACAAAACTAAAAATTAAAAGATTGGGATATTAAAAAATAATGAAAAACATTTAAAAAATTTTTTCGTCATTTTGCCTTTTATGACTGTAATAAATATCTGGTGTCCTGTCTGAACAGTGGCATTTTCTTCCATTTATTCCCCAGTGTCTTACTATCTTCATTTTGTTTTCAAGGAAGTTTTAGTTCACTGTTAAGCACATACAGAATACAAGGGACTCTCAAATACACAATATCCTCCCCTTTTCCTCCTTCTCATATTAATACCTTTTTATATGTGGATAGTCCATTTGTTACAACTGATATACACATAGTGAAACATAGTTACTGAACATGGTCAATGGTTTACATTTTAGTTTACCTTTTTGACAGTATACTTTTATAAATTTTGATGATATTTAACATTGCCTGTGTCCATCATTGTAAGATCATGTAGAATACTTCTATTGACTACTTAATATACCCTGTTTGATCTCTTCTATTCCTCCCTCCCCCTCTCTTCAGGGCCCAAGGTAACCCCCTGGCTTCCCTCCTTGGATGACAAGATACATAGTTGCATGCAACAACACTGAGGTTGTGAACACACTGGTTTGTCCTCCCCTATTAAGAACCGCCATGCTCTGCAGAGACTCCCGCCTATCTATTTGTGAACAAATCGGTCCTCTCAAGTATGGAAGTCCAACTCCTTCCTGCTCATTATCCACCCACTGATAGAATATATTTTGACAAAATGATCACTCACACCCTCCCTAGAAGCCTGCTCCAGTGCACTCTGTCCTGAATGGCCCCCTATCCAACATGGTAAACCAGTAACCCTTCCTTGTTATATTGCCATAAGAGCATTCTCAGCTTTGTACTTTCAACCACATACCTGCAAATCCCCAGTGTTTACCTGGTCCCTCTCCCAATCCTCCCTCCATTTCCCTGGACCTTCCAACACACCCTCCCCAATCTACCCACTTGTTAAACATGCACCACCCAACCCAATAATATCACTACCCTCCTGTCATATCCCTTCAATTTGCAACTACACACTTTCACCTTACCAAAGATTACATCCCTATGGGCTGGCCAACTGATTTTGACAAGGAAGTAAAGTCTACTTAAGTGTTATAGAAATGTTTCTTCAGCAAATAGTGCCAGGAAAATGGCACCTCCATTTACCAAAAAAGAAAAAAAAAATATCCTTACTTCAGACTCTATAAGAATATCAGTCAAAATGGTTCAAAATCCAGAACTATAAAACTCTGAGAAGAAAATGTAGGGCAGCATCTCCAGGACATTGGTTAGGCAATGGTTTATTTGACTTTATATCTAAAGCACAAGTAACAAAATAAAAAAATAGATAAATGAGACCTCATCAAAATTTAAAAATGTTCTGCCTCAAATGACTTTATCCTGAAAATAAAATGACAACCTACACAATGAGAAAAAATATTTAGAAACCACATATCTGATAAAGACTAATATCCAGAATCTATAAAGAGATCCTATTACTTAGGAAAAAGAGAAAAAAAGTATCAAAAATGAGCAAATGGTGTTTTGGAGCCGCGGTTATGCTGACCTGGTGCATGTGTTCCAGCTGTGAGCAGGGCAGGATCCAGGAGTGCAGTGAGGGACGGAGTATCTGCCATGCTGTGCTGGTGGGCGGTGGAGCAAGTGAGGCCCATGCCTCGGGACCGCACCCCTTGTCCCTGGCCCAGCGGTAGCGTGAGTGAGATGGTTGGAGGAGCTGAAGAAACCAAGCTAGATGATGACTTCAAAGAAATGGGAAGGGTATCAGGATCTGGGGAATAACCCCAAGATCTCATATGAAGGAAGCCAGCACTCAACCACTGAGCCACATCACTTCCTCTAAGTTGTTTTTTTTATGTTTGTTTTTACTTGTTGTTTCTTTATGTCCTTAGGAGGCACCAGGAATCGAACCTGGGACTTCTCTTGTGGGGAAACTCATAGCATAGTTTTCTATATATGACTGAATGCCCTATGCTTTTACTTGGATGAGACCTACTAATCAAATTAAATTCACAAGTGACCCTTTCAGCAGATATTTTGAACACTGAGGTTTCCCCAGACCAGGCTTGTGCCCTCCAAGCAGTCCTACTGCACATATAGGAAGAAAGTCCTTCTGAAGTACTTGAAGATACCATTGCAAAGAAAAAAGGAGGACACTTCACTAAGTACCAGGCTATCCTTTGATAATCCCAATGTGAAACTCAAGGTTATTTCTTCTTTAAACCCAGCAACTCTTCTACCTAATAGCAACTGAGAGGAATCCAAACATGGCTGCATACATGTAACTGATGAAGACTATTCTGGCACACCTGACCTCCTAGATGTCCTCTTTCAGAACAGACATCTGGGAATGTTTACTGATGGCAGCAGTCTTATGGACCATGGACACCAGAAAGCAGAGTATGCTATTGTTACTTTACAGGAAACACTGGAAGTTGAATCTCTTCACCCAGGTACATCCATACATCCTGCTGAACTCATTGCACTTAATAGGGATTTACATCTTGGCAATGGAAAGGGAGTGAAAATTTACACTGAATCTAAGAAAGCCTTCTTTTTGGTGCACACCCATGAGACTATTTGGAAGGAAAAGTGTCTTTTAAGTTCAGGAAGCAAGACATTTAACACTCTGACATCATAATTACCTTATTGGAAGTAATTGTTACCTAAAGAAGTAGCTATTCTTCATTGTCCAGGGCACTAAAAAGGAAATAAACTCATGGTTTCTGGAAATAACAAAGTTGACCTAGCAGCTAAGAAAGCCACTAAAATGCAAAAATGAGCACGAATTCTAACTTCTTCTATAACAATTAATCTTAACCCTTTAAATCCCCTGAGTATGCATCAAGGGACTTAGCCATAGCAAAATAATTGGGATTTACTAACCAAACTTCAACAGGGTGACTCAAGAATGAAGCAGATATTGTACTTATGCCTGAAGGACTAATTGAGCCAATCATATCACATTTACATCAGAGCTCATATTATGGCCAAAAAACTGTGTATCACTAGTTGCACAAATTTATCATATGGCCAGTGTGATGTTTAGGCTAATGTGTGAACTCAGCCAGATAATTGTGCCCAGGGGTTTGGTCAAGCAAGCACTGGGCTTATTGTAATACATTTACAGACTTCAGTCACCAGTGTGTTTATTGCATGGATGGCTGATTACATCTGCATCAATCAGGGAGATTGCTTCAGCAATGGATGATGCTTTTATCCAATCAGTTGAATGCCTTAAAAGGGGAAGTGATTTCAACCTTTGGAGAGAATTTCCCAGCTCATCTTTGGACAGCCAACTTCTCCCAGAAACTCGTCAAGGACCTTCATTGGACTTTCATTGGAGCCCCTGGTTTGCAGCCTGCCTGTGGAAGCTGGACTTGTGCATCCCCACAGTTGCATGAGAGACTCATAAAATCTCATATTATTGACAGATATCTCCTGTTGATTCTGTTTCCCAAGAGAACCCTGACTAATACAGCTAGATATCAGAACGAGTATTCAAAAGGTGATTTGAGGTTGTGTAATATGTGGCAAAGTCAATCCCAAAACAGTGCTCCAGTGTTTGAAAAGAGAGTACAATATTGAGGCCTCAGTTCAGGAGAGTATTGGCAACAAGATTTTACAGTAATGCCTAGGGCCCAAGGAAATTATAAATACCTATTAGCATTTGTAGACACCTTATCCGGCTGGCTTGAAGTCTTCCCATGCCAAACTTAAAAGGCTTCAGAAGTAATAAAAGCCCTTTTAAATTAGATTATTCCCAGGCTTGGACTATGAAACTCTACTCAAAGGTATAATGGAAGCACATTTATATCTAAAGTCACCCAAGAAGTATCAAAAGCATTGGACATTACTTGGAATTTTTGGATCTTATGAGGACCTCAGTTTACTGGAAATCTGAAAGAATGAACCAAAACTTAAAGAGAACTTTAAAGAAAATTTGTCAGGAAACTAACTTGACCAGGGACAAAGCTCTGCCAATTTCCTTGCTTTGGATAGCAGTAGCACCCAGAAGTTGACTTAAGTCCTTATATAATAGTATATGGGAGACCATTTCCTTTTTTAAAATATATTCTTTGTTTATTTTTAAAAGATACTTAGATTACATGAATTGTTAGATAAAAAAATATATGGGACTCCCATATGCCCCACTCCCCAAACCTCCCACTTATCCACAGATTAGCAACTTCTTTCATTAGTGTGATACATTCATTGCAATTGATGAACACATTTTGGAGCATTGCCATTAAGCATGGACAATAGTTTACATTGTAATTTACCCTTTTTTCCACTTAATTCTGTAGGCTATGGCAGGGTATATAATGGCCTGTATCTATCACCAGTGTCATCCAGGTCAATTCCAAGTCCTATATTACACCTATATTACATCAGTGCCCCTATATTACACCTCTTTTCCCCTCTCCCTGGGTTCAGCAACTCCACTGGCCACTGTCTCCATATCAGTGACATAATTTCTTCCATTGCTAGAATCACAATAATCTAGAGTAGAAAACCAGTAAGCCTACTCTAGTCCAAATTTTATTTACCAATCCTGAGGATTCTGGGATGGTGCTGCCCACACAATCTCTAATTGAGAGGGTAATTTGATCCCATATGGCTGATGGAAGGAACTCTCTTGCTTGCAGTGGTAGACTCTCTTGGTTCCTTGGTATGGTGGTTTTCCATCCTCACCTCCCCATCTGCTGTCATGTGTGAGTCCAATGAACTGGAGAGTAGGTACTGCAACTCCACTGAGGCTCAGGGCCCAGTCAGCACATGGACAGCCCAGAGATTAAAGTCTCCTGAATGTACACCTACCAACTTCAGCACCAACAAAAGGTTCAAACAAAAGGGACAGAAGAGGCATGTGTAGAAAAGTTACATCTGGGTCCAAATCTGTCACATATGGGAGCATAATCTCCAAAGGAGGGCCTACTGTGAAGGCACCAAACTCCAGAGCTATCTGCCATGACCACAGGACCTGGGTGTCTCTAGAGCCCTCAGGAGCCCCATTGTTTGGGGTAGTGTCCACCTTTGCCATCTATGAGATCCTGCTGAGATGTGCATAAGCTTTACCTCTCTGAAGACCTCCCATCTCACTTTGAAGTCTCTTAGCCATACAAACTCATTTGTCTTTACCATTCCCCCCTTTTTTTCAAGGTCTTTTTCCAGTTGTTTCACCAACCAGTGCTTGATAGTAATCCCTTGGTGCCAGGGAGGCTCATCCCCAGGAGTCATGTCCCTTTCTGGGGGAAGGTAATGCATCCACATGCTGAGTTTGGCTTAGAGAGCAGTCATATTTGAGCAATGAGGATGCTCTCAGGAAGTAACTCTTAGGCACCCTACAGCAATAGGCCAAGTTGCAAATTCAAAATCAAAAGGCTCATAAGCACAGTCATCAATATCAAGGGCCCATCAATGGACCATCCTTTTTCACTAGTCATTGCCTCTGTATTTGGGGGATTGTTGCTGTTCCATTAGAGAATGTGGCAGAGATCCCCAGGATGGGTATTCAATAATCAAGCTATTGGGTGAATCTATACCCACTGTGGCAATGCCCCATGAACATTTGGACATATTTATATACCTTATATGTATGCCCAGGTGAACTTTCTCCCATGTATCCCCCATCACTGACACCCCACACCATTGAGTCTCCTCTGCCATAGTTGTAATCCTTCTGTGATCCCAAACTTCTTCAAAAATGAAGCCAAGAATGTTGCCAAATTCAAATAATAGAAAAATGAAATAATAATGATAAGCGTAAACATAAGTACATAATAATTTAGAAAAACTAAAACTAAAATAAAGTTTAAAAATGGGGTATTAAAAAATGAAAAATAAAAAAAAATGAGCAAAAACCTTAAGCAGACATCTCTTTAAAGAAAATATACAAATGGCCAGAAAACACATGTAGACATGCACAGTATCTTTAGACATCAGGTAAATACAAATTAAAACCACAATGAGCTACCATTTCAGATCCATTAGAACATCTACCATTAAAAAACAAACAAACAAACCATAAAATAGCAAGTGGTAGAGAAAAATAAATATTCAATTATTGGTCATACGGATGTAAAATGGTGCAGCTGCTGTGGAACACAATTAGACAGCTCCTCAGGAAGCTAAGTGCAGAATTACTATATGACCTGGCAATCCTACTACTTGCTATATACCCCAAATAATTGAAAACAGGGACTGGAATAGATATTTCCAACCTCATGTTCAAAGCAACATTATTCATAATTTCAAAAAGATTGAAGCAACCCAAGTGTCTATCATTTGATGAATGAGTAAAGAAAATATGTTATATACATACAATGAAATATTATTCATCTGTAAGAACCAGTGAACTCCCGATACATGTGACAACAGTGATGATCATGGAAGACATGGTGAATGAAGTAAGCCAAATACAAAAGGACAAATATTGTATGATCGCACTGATTTGAACAACTAGGATAAACAAACTCATAGAAACAGAATGTAGTATATGGTTTATTAGGCAATGTGGTGGGAATAGAGAAGGTGACATTAAGGCTTAAAATGTACAAGGTACTTATCTGGAATGACAGGAAATGCTTTGGCAATGTATGGTGGTGACAGGAGCACAACATTGTGAAAGTAATTACCAGCACTGAAATATATATCTAAATTTGATTAAAAGAGGAAATGTTAGACTGTATGTATGGTAACAGAATAAACATGTTTAAAAATCAATGGAACTACACTAAATAGTGAATTCTAAATTAAACCATGGACTACGGTTAATACTACAATTATAAAAATGCACTATCATCAATTGTAACAAATGTTCTATTCCAATGTAAGGCATTAATATTAGGGTGGTATCTGGGGATCCGGTATTTTATGCATGATTGTTCTGTAAGCACACTTTTCTAATAAAGAAAAAAAATTTAAAAATTCTAAAAAAAAATTACTAATGTAAAAAATTGAATTTCACGTGATTATTTTAGAGAACTAGTGACTTTCACATGAGAATAAGTTTCCCAAAACTTAAAAGACTTTTCTGATAGAATTGTTGGTAATATTAATTTGAATTATTTTGGTATAATATAATGAATTATATTTGTATGATGTGCAACACTCTGTGAACCAATATTTTCCTGAAGAAACTTTGTCTAAAATCATGCATGTGTAATGGACCCACTCAAATGTCTAAATATATCAATGGATTTAAATGCAATGGAATATGAAAAGTTCATTCTATGGTTGCAAATTACAAATTGAAAGGCTTTAAGAAACCACTATTTGTTGAACTTTGGTTTAGAAACCCAAAAGAATAACATTGGTTTTCTGAAAGTGCTATTAATATACTCCGTTCCTTTTGTAAGCATATTTTTGTAAAGAATCCTTTATTTTCTTCATAATCTTCAACTAAAAAAATCATGTTGCAAAAGTTTGAAAGAAAAAAAAAATATTTGAGAATTCAGATGTGTTCTATTAATCCAGATATTAAAGAAGTTTTCAAAATGTAGAAGAGAATTTCTGCTTCAAAATGTTTGTTTAAAACTTCCCAGCTGAATTTTATAATTATATTGATATCCTGTACTGTTAAGTAGAGACTTATGCTTTTGAGCCTTCATTTCCAAGATTTCCTTGGAGCTTCTTAGACTCTCCCAAATTATGCTTCTTTCCAGATTGACAGTCATTAAAGAAAATTTCAGAGTAACTATCAATTGTCTCCTTTACTGAGAATGTCTTTTGAGGGGTAAAAAATTGACAGCCTAAATGCAACCTATCTTTATTACTCACACTCCATGTGCGAGGGTCTATTTAATCCAGGTTTGGTGAATAAGTTTCACTCTGTGCTAAACCTCTTTTTTCTTCTTCTTCTAATCTTTACCTTTTAAAATCTATTCTTAAAGTATCTTTAAAATCTAAAAAAGTAGGAACGCCGAGTAAAGCCGCGGGCCATCGGGCTCCTGAGTTGTCCCTCAGGCCTGGGAGCCCGCGGGAGCGGGGGGGTGGGGCGCGTCGCCGCGTCAAGATGACGGAACCGCCGGACTGGGCCACCGCCGCTGCCGAACCAGAGGGCGGAGTACAAGTGGTGAGCGCTAAAATGGCCGCTCTGGCTCGGGCTGTTTTCAGATGCTTCAAGTGTTGTCAACACAAACTTGTTTGGATTATATGTTTCTCGGTTATACTAAATAAATGCTAACAGTGGATAAATGAAACAAATTGGGCAGTTGCGGCTTGCTTAAGACCATTCCATCCTCAACCCGCAGAAATGGCGTTGTGTGGACTGCAATACAACTGAGTCAATTTGGGCTTGCCTTAGCTGTTCCCATGTTGCCTGTGGAAGATATATTGAAGAGCATGCACTCAAGCACTTTCAAGATAGCAGTCATCCTGTTGCGTTGGAGGTGAATGAGATGTATGTTTTTTGCTACCTTTGTGATGATTATGTTCTTAATGATAGTGCAACTGGAGACCTGAACTTAACTACGAAGTACATTAAGTGCAATCAAAAGTCAAAATTATCACTGCACCACTCATAGTGGAAGGGTTTTACGATCTATGGGTACAATAGATGATTCTTATTTCTTACATGATGGCACCCAATCTCTGCTTCAAATTGAAGATCAAATGTATACTGCTCTCTGGCACAGGAGAAGGATTCTAATGGGTAAAATTTTTCGAACTTGGTTTGACCAATCACCCAATGAAAGAAAAAGACAGGAAGAACTATTTCAGGGAAAAATAGCAAGAAGAGAAGTCAAGAAAAGATGACAAGAATTAGAGCATCAAGTTAAAGCAGAATTGGGAAGTATGCCTCCAAGAAACAGTTTATGTTTGCAAGGTCTAGTTCAGTCCACCAGAATAGAAATAGTTCCTGTTCAAGTGCCACCACAATTTCCAGCATCACCAGCAAAAGATATAGTGTCTACCTCAGAAGATGTACGATTTTTAAAAAGTCAATAACTCCTCAATTAAACGAAGGCCAATAATAACTCCTGGTGTAACTGGATTGAGAAATTTGGGAAATACTTGCTATATGAATTCTGTTCATCAAGTATTGAGTAATTTACTTATTTTTTGACAGTGCTTTTTAAAGCTTGATCTGAACCAATGTCTGGCTGTGACTGCTGGTGATAAGACAAGATCTTACCAGTTACAGATACCATAATTCTAATGAATGAATATCAAGAAAAAGACACAGGCTCTGTTCACTCCAGATATCCAAGTTTACCATCAGGACTAAGTGGTGGAGCATCAAAAAGTAGAAAAATGGAACTTATTCAGCCAAGGGAGCCAAGTTCACAATTTCATTTCTTTGTCATGAATTGCATACTTTGTTCCAAGTCATGTCGTCTGGAAAGTAGGCCTTGGTCTCACCATTTATTATGCTACACTCAGTGTGGAAACTAATCCCTGCTTTTCATGTTTATGCCCAACAAGATGCTCAGGAATTTCTTTGTGAACTTTTGGATAAAATACAACATGAATTAGAGACAGCTGGTACCAGGTTATAAGCTCTTATCCATACTTCTTAAAGGAAACCTATCAAACAGGTTCTGAATATTGTGAATAACATTTTTCATGGACAGCTTCTTAGGTTATATGTCTTGCATGTGACAATAAGTCTTAATACCATAGAACCTTTCTGGGACCTGTCACTGGAATTTCCAGAAAGATACCAATGCAGTGGAAACCCAGCCTTGTCTGGGTACTGAAATGTCAGCCAAATTCACAGAAACTGAAGCTTTAGAAGGAAAAGTCTACATATGTGACCAATGTAACTCAAAGTGTAGAAGGTTTTCCTCAAAACCAGTTGTACTCAGAGAGACCCAGAAACAGCTTATGATATGCCACCTAAGGTTCTCAGGCTTCACCTTAAATGATTCAGATGCTGAGAGAAGATGGTGTTGATGTTGGCTTTGAGGAAATCTTAAACATGGAGCCCTATTGCTGCAGGGAGTCCTTGAAATCTCTCAGACCAAAATGCTTTATCTATGACTTATCTGCTGTAATAATGCACCATGGGAAAGGATTTGGCTTAGGACACTACACTGCCTACTGCTATAATTCTGAAGGAGGGTTCTGGGTACACTGCAATGATTCCAAGCTAAGCATGTGCACTATGGATGAAGTATGCAAGGCCCAAGCTTATATCTTGTTTTATACCCAGTGAGTTACTGAGATTGGACATTCTAAACTCTTGCCTCCAGAGCTCCTGCCTGGTAGCCAACATCCCAATGAAGAAGCTGATACCTCTTCTAATGAAATCTTTAGCTGATCCAAAGACAGTGGGACTTTCTTCTGGCTATACTTTTTAAAAGGGTTGACTTACAATTTTGAGCTTCACTGTTTTGTTTTTTACTTATGTAGCAAGACACACTATGTTTATATATTTTGTATCTAACTACAACAAAACTTTTTACAGAAACAAAGTAGTATAAATACATGTCTAGCAACAGCAAGTAAACTTTTTACAAAGTACTTGGAAGTTTTAAACTTTTGGTGTTTACCTCAGACTGGTGTTACCTCTTTTTTTTATTTTGATGTCTTATTTGGCTCAGATCATGATTTTGTGCAGTCTTCTACCAAAGAAGTTCAGATTGCATCATTTTATATACATTTGTTATTTTTTGTAGCTATTATCTATACAAATATTTTCTACTTTCTAATAAGAATATTAGGTGTGAAAATTAGATACTTCACCAATATGGTCTTACAAAAAAAAAAAGCATTTCTTTCAGACCATTTGCAAATTGAAGCCACCTTTGTCCTGTGAAGGGAGGTTAAACTACTACATTCAAAGCAAACTATCAAGATATCACCTAAATACTTATCAATCATACTCATTAATATTCCTGAGGCTTTTGTTTTAGGGCTCAGAATAGACATTACTTTGGTTCATGGCACTTCATTTTTTTTTTAATGTATTAAGTTTTAATAATTGTTCTTTATTTGGATAGTCAAACTATATCTAAATGAAAATGGCAGCTTTATAAATAGTATATTTAAGTGAACTTTTGGTACTATGGACACACAAAAAAATGATGGCTGGGACTTACTATAATGAGCAAATAGTTTTGTCCAGATTCTAATAGAGCTGTTATATCAAAATTTTGAATTTAGCAGTGTATTATGTTGTCATACACATACAGTTTAAATTGGTTATGAATTCATTTTCTACATTTGATAAGGTTAGATCTCTTTTAAAGAAGCTCTGAGATTGTTAGTTCAAAGGAATAAAAATTAATCTTTAAAATCTGGATTACTCTTGCTAGGATTATGTGAATACTAGGAAAGTTGAACTTGTTAGATATTCAAACAATAAGCCTCAACATTTTATTGAAGACATTAAAGATGATCTAAACTTGCATTTTATTAAAAGTATTTTATGAAACACTCTTCGCTCTCCCCTCATAATCCTACCAGATCTCTTTATAGTTATACTGCTGCTAACTAAATCTTATTCAGAAAGGGGAGAATCCTCTAATGTCTGTAGATCAGCTCTGTAAGATCTTAGTTCAGTGTTAACCACTGGATGATAACCATTTATCCCTTTTTAAAGTTGGTTTGTTTGCATGTTTAAATCTCAGTGAAAGAGAATATCCTGTAGAATATTAATAATGTTTGCCACTAGTGATCATCTACAATTATAAACTCAAAAAAGACCTCTTGGTAAACTTTTCTTCACTCACCTAAAGCATCTGATACTGAAGTGCAATGAGAATTTGTAACTGAACAGACAAATCATTTGTACCAAAAACACAGTTTGAATATAAAATGGCATTTACTAAACTCCTATGGAAGTTATACATCATTAAAGATTTATGTGGACAAGAAAAAAAAAGTATTTAAAAAATAAAATAAAATCTGTTCTTGAATGTTGCCTTTACTTATTCATTTATTTTTAGTTCAGTAGCTGCTGTTCAATTACTGGATTTTAATTTTTCAGTTAATTTTAAACTGCATATGAATTTCCTCAATGTCATAATTTTACTCCAAAATCTTCAGAAAATGCAGCTTATTGGGGGTAACACAATTTTTATATTTTCTCTATGTAAATAAATTACTTGTACAATCTGATACAAAATTTTAAGTGTATTGAATCTGTGAATTGGAAAACATTATTGAATATTTCTTTTGTTAAGTTTAACAAAAAATTACAATTTTTTCCAAAGAAATGCCACTACAAATTTAATTAATCTCAAGTGTATAAGGAAGGATTCTTACCAAGCAGCAGTTGTAGGAAAGATTGCCTCTTCAGGTTGACTTTGACAGTTAAGCAGGGCTCATGAGAGGTAAGACCCATACGTGTCCATTCTAAAGAAAAAACATATTTATAAAGAATCCAGAAGTAGAATGATTATTAAAAGTGTAACTCAGAAGGGACTCCATGAATTTTACTGGTGAAGGAAGTGGCAGGATCATCAATTTTGTTAATCATTTAAATGTTTCAAAAGATAAATTCATGTTAGGGAAGATCACTCATCTTACCTTTCAGGTATATTTGTATATTATATTTGATTCATTTCTTTGATATTACTAATGAATAATTTTCTGAAACCACACTGATATGCCACAAGATCATTTGCCCACTTAATTATAACTTCCCCATATGACATATTTTTTCCTTATAAGGTAGGCTGGAATATTTCTGACTTAAATGCTATTCATTTTTTAGAATGGTACCTGAAGTTCTGTCTGTGAATACACAGTTTGACGGAAAAGACTGGAAATATATTGATACCAAAATTCCCTGAAATTGAAGTATTGGAAGCAAAAAGAATAAGATATTTCTAGAGCTAGATTCTAAATAAGAGCTGTAAATAAAAGTAAATAAAAATAGTCATTACAACATCCAATAAATGTAAAGATTTCCAATGTACTTTTTACAATGAATAATTTCTGATATTTATTTGCTTGATTTTACAAGGCAACTTTGCTGTGAGCTGATCATTTTAATATTATAGTTTACCACTTTTTAACAACAGAGAGGTAATTAGCAACCCCCTCTGTTTGTTATTGTCCACATTTTAAAATTGTTAAGTATATACTTTCTAAATATCCAAGATGTTATAGAAAAATTAGGGAGAAAAACGTGAACTCTCTCTTGTGACCAAATCTATTCATTTAACCATCATAATACATTTGAAGAAGATGGATGGCAAATTTAACATTGTGAAACTTGAGAATTTCTATACTAAAGAGAAAGATGCAATATGAAGACATGGAAGATAGGAAGGATACTTTAATTACCAAGTGTTAATGCATGATTCTGATAAAGCAAATATTAAAAAAACAAACACAACAGTTTTAAGTGTGAGCCAATTCAGTGATACGCACCAATGGTGAATTTTATCAGCGTAACCACTGAGTAAAATTTTGGTACTTAATAAAATTATCTGCCTAATATAATGAAAAATGAGAATATTGCAAGAAAACACTTAATAGGAAGGATATTATAGAAATCAATTTGGACAAAATATTTTGAAATAATATAGAAATTCACCTGGATATAACCAACTTAAGCAAGTCAACACTATTATTATTTATCAAAATTGTTGTAAAATTGTAAATATCTTTGCAGAGACAAAGGGATTATATATAAATAAAATAGTAATAAAACACAAATTCTCTATTTTTATATTTATGGTCTTTAATTGTAGGTTTCCCACAAATGAAAATTAAATAATGCTAAAAATCCACTCTGTAATAACTAGTTTTTATCATTAAAATAATAATATGAAATGAGACCATTAAGCTTTTAAATGATTCAGGAAAGTACAATTAAGTAAGTTAAAGTTAGCACAATTATTTATGAATGAAAAGATTACTGCGACCTAGAAAAGCATATATGCGGGAGATCCAGGCAGTATGTTAACCCTTCATTAAATACAGGATTTCATGCCTGATGGTGAGAGGATGCTTTGTGGAGGAGTAATGGCAGGTGGATGCTTTTCTCAGGTACTGTGTGCAGGAGAGAATGTTAACTACAATAATAGCAAAGGAACTCTGTATTCACACTGCCATGGAGAAAATGGAATTATTAGATTCTTAATCAGATATAATTGATATGAAAATTGTTATAGAGGAGGAAAGAAAAGACTCATCTGCATTTCTTATTAAGCAAGTAAAATTAAAGAAAATTGAGGAAATATATATGGTTTCATTTGGAATAAAACCATTCTCAGAAGATCCTCGGAACTATTCATTAACTTTATTACAGAAAAAAATTTTAGGTCTTTCTACCACACATGGGGAGATATCAGAAGTCATCCTGGTTTCCTGGTACATGAAAAGAATCATTACCTGCTGTGCAGTGTTCAAACACATTGGCAGATATAGAAGCTTTCTTAGAGAACATGTCTGACTTATCATTTGATATTATACAAAATGAGAAAATAACTGCATGTGTTCAGGCAGAATTTTGAAATGTATTGAAATAAATATTGGAAATGTGGCTGAATGATTGAAAGGTTGCTGGTCCTTGATCTCACATTGAATACATGTATTTGTCTAGATTATTTTTTCATGTGAATGCTGAAGAATACAGGTCTAAGATGAAAATGGCAACATGTGCATTGGTTGATTTAAAAAAAAATTATTGAAGTATATCATTCATACATGAACTTACATAAACTATAAGTGTTCAGTAAACATTGTGAACTTACAAAACAAACATGCATAACATCATACAGGGCTCCCACACATCACCCCCACCAAACACCCTGCATTGTTGTGAAACATTTGTTAACAAAGCATAAAAGAGCATCATCAAAGTATTACCACTAACTATAGTCCGTATATTCCTTCCCTATACATTTTTTAAGGACTTATTTATTTATTTATTTACTTTTATCCATTTTATCCCCACCCCCCATTTTTGCTGTTTCTGTTTCCATTCGCTGGACAACTCTCTGTGTCCATTTCCTGCCCTCTCTTCTCATCCTTCTCCTCCTGTCTTCACTGGGATTCGATCCTAGGAATCTCCAATGTGGGAAAGAGGCGTCCTACCACCTTGCCACCTTAGTTCCTGATTTTTCAGTGCGTCCCATCTTGGACCTCCCCTGCATCAATCTCCTATTATGTCATCATCTTGCTGCGTGGCTCACAAGGCCTGGCAGTTCACCCGTACACAGGGTCTGACAGTGCACCCGCGGATGAAGCCTGGCAGTGCATCTGCACACGGGGTCTGGTGGTGCACCTGGTGGCCCACGTGCCTTCTATAGTTTCCATTTTTTTAATTTTTACCAGAAGGTCCTGCGAATGGAACCCAGGTACCTCCATATGGGAAACGGACGCCCAACCACCCGAAACACATCCGTCCCCCTGCTATATCTCAAGGTTGACCAAAGATACCCAAAGTTACACTCTTTTCCCATACAGGATAGTCATATAATAAATCAGGCTTAGTTGATCACCAGCATTCTTAAAACCAGACCTAGGGAGAAAAACTAGATCTGGGGACACATGCATGGTTTCTCATATAGTGAATGTTTAGCCTACCCTGATTATCACAAAATCAGGTCAGTAAGATTATTCGCAATTTTTTTTCTTTATTTATCAGCCCTCCTGCAGGTGATTCTCTTGTCTGCCTGATCATTTTGTGCTTGTGTTCTCCAGGAGGCATTGAGAACTGAACCCAGCACCTCCCACATGAGAGGCAAGTGTCCAAAGGACTGAGCCACATCTGCTTCTCAAAGATGAAGACTGCCATTTGTTGATTTCCTGTATCTTGATTTCCAGACTATATGCCTTTCCTTGATGTGAAAGTTTGCATATTATTTGGTGATATTGTGGACTTACTTTATTTTGCTTTTGTGTTATCAAAAAATGTTATACTTTGCCTCCCAGGGAGATGGCAGCATGTAAGTAGATATGAGCAACCTCACCATCATCACACAATTCGTCCTCATGGATATCTCAAGTTCCTGGGAGCTGCAAGTTGTGCAAGGTCTGCTGTTCTTAGTGATTTATTTGGGAGCATTGACTGGGAACCTTCTATTATTGTTATAGTGACAGATCCATAACCATGCTCTCCAATGTATTTCTTTATAGGCAATTTATCTCTGATAGATCTTTGTTCCATTTCAGTTACTGTTCCCAAAGCAGTTGTGAATTCTCTGTCAGGTAATAAATCAATTTCTATCACAGCATGTGCTGCTCAAATTTTCCTGTTTATCCTCTTTGGAGCCACAGACTTGGCCTTCCTTGGTCCTATGATCACTATGTTGCCATTTGCCACCCTCTGCACTATGGGCTCACAATCACACCATATCTGCATACAGGCAGCTTGTGGTTCATGGGCAAGTGGGTTGATCAATTCTGCCATCCACACAGGCACCATGTTCAGGCTCCCCTTCACAGGATTGAATGTAATCTTTCAATATTTCTGTGATGTACCTCAAATTTTGAGGATCTCATCTTCAGATGTTTGGTTTCCTGAGATTGTGGTCCTAGCTATAAGTGTACACATGGGCTTAATATGTTCTGCTTTACTGTTTATATCATACATTAATATATTTTCAATGGTGCTTAGCATGGATTCCATGGAAGCCTGTAATAAAGCCTTATCCACCTGTACTCCACAGTTGCCAATTATGCTTATATTTACAATTTCTGGAATTCTTGCTGTCTTAGGTCCTATTGCAGATAAAGCATCTCTTAGGAATCTGCTCACAGGCATATTCTACACCATGGTGCCCTTGTTCAAAAACCCCTCATGTATAGTCTTTAGAACAGAGAGATTAACACTGCTGTAGGCAGAAGATTCAATAGATGTTTAGAGTTCCCAAGCAGCATTATGTGTGATTAAAAAATACACAAAAACAAAATTTGAAAGAAGTATCATTTATATTTGATGTATCTTTTTAGGTTTGAATCTTTCCTTGCAAAATATCTAGAGTTCTGTCTAGTTATATTTTGCTATTTACATGTGGCAGTCAGCTATATATCTCTGTGTTATAGTTTTTCATTGTCTATTCTATATTTTTGTAACTCATGCATTCTTCTTGAAAAGGCTTTCTATATTGTCAAAATGTTTTGGAAAATTATTATGATGGTTTAGAGGTAAAAACGATGTATGGCATTATATAAGACCATGCCTTATACATAGGTAGCTAAACTGATGCTCATGCTTTTTACATAATTTCAGGGTAATAGATCCTTCTACCCTGGAAGAAAATATTGAGTCTTTGGGGTAAGGTCAGCATTCTTTTTAAATTCCTCTTCTTGCACTCACTCATGTACCTGTGCCTAGTCTAAGTAATAAAGTGACTAGAACTAAGAGACAACTATGGAATTGAAGATTTTATTTGGATATAGCATTAGAGCTCTACTAATGCTGGAACCCTTGAAGTGTTGTTCAAAAGGGGGGCTGTAAAAACCCTGACCTTTAAGACAGAATAGAGTTTGCAAGTTTTATGTCTGTCCTCCACTCTGTATGAAAAGGTTTGTGCTGCCCTTGTTTCATGCAAGCTTCTGCATGATGAGAAACAGGATTCCTTAGTAAAGAATGGAGTGAAGCACTGGCCTGCAGAACAACAATCTTGCTAATTCTATGTGATTCATTTTTTCCAAAAGTAAGGTAGAAAAGTTATACCCTGAAGACTGAGCTTTATTTTTCTGATTCCTAAAGGGTTAGTCAGTCTTCTTACAGCTTAAGGATATGTTAGCCTTTTTATATCTTAGAATTGAATTCTTTGAATGCTTGCTTTTTAACTTCAGTGTCCTATGTAGAAAATATTTATTTCTTAGGCACTTATCCTTATTTATATTCAGCTGCGCCTTATACAATGTGTAAAACAGTCTCATTAGGGATCAGTTTTATTCAACTTAGAGGAAAGGAGTTAATAATGAACACAGCCCTCCTGGAATCAAAACTAATAATCCTAGTAAAAATCTGAACTTTGCTCATAGTCATCCAATATCCAAAAAATACACTTATATTTATAATATTTATTACAATGTTTTGACAACTGAGGATTACATCATATGTCTTCTTAAAACTTACTTATTCCTATGTGACTTTTCTTCATAGTTGTTTCCTGGGTAAAGACATCACAAACTGATTTTATTTTATTTTATTTTATTTATTTATTTATTTTTATTTTTTATTTTTGTAAAATGATATATAAATACATATGC
>JAQZBX010021218.1:0-32461 GCA_029593785.1 Cabassous unicinctus
GGATGGGGCGGGGCTGGGTGATTGGGGGAGGGGAGGTGGTGGGAAGACATTGGAGGATGGAGTGAGGGGAGCTGGGTCTAGAAGGGAAAGAGAAGGGTGATTTAGGGCCTGCCTTGGGTTATTGGTGGAGGGGACAGAGTGGTCAGGGCAGGACCTAGGTAATTGGGGGTAGGGATGGAATTGAGGTGGTGTGGGGAGATGGTGGAGTGGTTTGTGGGTGGTACAATAGAAAACTGGGGGAGGGCTTTGTTCAGGACTGGGATAACTGGGAGTGCAGGGTAAATCTGGGAAGGGTGGGAGTCATTGGAGAAGAGAGGAGAAGGAGGTGGGTAAATGAGGGAGCCGCTAGATCCGGGCGGGCGGAGCTGGTGTGTTTAAGGGCGGCTGAGGAGGCCTGGGGACAGTTCCGAGAGGAAGAGAATGGTCAGGGTGGGGCTGGGGTAAGTGAGGGGAAAGACAGGGAAGGAGCCCCCGGTGGGGGAGCCCACAGTCAGCGATCCTTTCCCCGCCTCCAGCGGCCCCGGCCATCTCGCAGGCGCCCGAGGCGCTGTCGCGGACACGGGCGAGCACCGCGCGCTTCGTGTGCCGAGCGTCCGGGGAGCCGCGGCCAGCGCTGCGCTGGCTGCACGACGGGGCGCCGCTGCGGCCCAACGGGCGCGTCAAGGTGCAGGGCGGCGGCGGCAGCCTGGTCATCACGCAGATCGGCCTGCAGGACGCCGGCTACTACCAGTGCGTGGCGGAGAACGGCGTGGGCACTGCGTGCGCCGCCGCCCGGCTGGCTGTGGTGGTGCGCGACGGGCTGCCCAGCGCCCCCACGCGGGTCACGGCCACACCGCTGAGCAGCTCCGCGGTGCTGGTGGCCTGGGAGCGGCCCGAGTTGCACAGCGAGCAGATCATCGGCTTCTCCCTCCACTACCAGAAGGCGCGGGGTACGTCGGTCCGTCCGACCCGAGACGCCCCAGCAAGGCCCACGCGGGTGGGGCGGGAGGCGCAGTGGCTGGGTGGGGGTGTACAGGTTCAAGACTGGAGGATTTGTTACCTGGTGGGTATCTGTGGGGATGGGATGGGATAGGAGCCCACAGGAGAGACAGGCCTGTGTATAGCTTAGGCAACTGCTCTTAGGCATGGTGTTGGGGCACGTTTTCCCCTCAGCCACGTTTGTTATGAGAGGAGGGGAAGGATGCTTCTCCCACCTTAGCATTCCCAGCCCTGGTTAAGTCTCCCAGAGCCACCTGCCCTCCGTCTAACAAATGCAGCAGGAGGCACTTCAATTAGACGCCACAAAGAACTTCCTAACCAGCGGAGGAAACACTACAATGGGACTAGAAGCCCAGGGAGTTTATTTGCTCATGAAATTAGCTGGTATTGTTATCTGGGAACAATAAAGCTCCTAGCTCAGGAGATTATCTAGATTTGTTTAGCTATAAACAGACTATTCCAGAGACTGGGACAGTCTGAGGGACCCCTAGACAGCCTCCATTTGCCTGACACCAGGGGTGGCTCTGTGACAGTCCTCTTGTCCCCCACGTCACCACCCCAGGCATGGACAACGTGGAGTACCAGTTTGCCGTGAACAATGACACCACAGAGCTACAGGTTCGGGACTTAGAGCCCAACACCGACTATGAGTTCTATGTGGTGGCCTACTCCCAGCTGGGGGCCAGCCGCACCTCGACCCCCACGCTGGTCCACACACTGGATGACGGTAGGGGCTCTGCACATGTAAGCGGCGGCATGGGGCCCAGGGAGTCCCTGAGGGATGGAAGCTCAGGCTTCTCTTTACTAGCGTATGCCAAAGCACATTGACCTGCCCCATGTCATACTTTGGGCCCTGTGAGGGGATGGATAGGGATTCTTCTCCCTAATTTACAGTTGGGGAAACTGAGGCTCAGAAAATGAGAATGACTTACCTAAGGTCAATAGTACAGCTGGGATTTGAGCCTAGATGCCGTGCTTCTGTTTGGCATATGGCCTTTCTCCCTGATATCCATGTATCCACCCAGTCAGAGTAGGAGACAGTGACATTAAACCATTGAATGTGGAAGATTGTGCCCCAAACTTTTTTGTTTTTTTTACCGGGAGGTCCAGGGATCGAACCCAGGTCCCTCCATATGGGAGACAGACACCCAACCATTTGAGCCACATCCGTCCCCATGTGCCCCAAACTTTGCTCTTGCTTCCGGGTAGGAGGAATGTCCCCTCTTCAGAGGACTTTTAGCATCTCTGGGGCCCATGCCCCTCATCTTCCAGCTCAGGGCTCCCCTGAGAGCCCCTCTTTCCTCCCTCAGATCCTGGTCCTGGCCCTGATTCTGGCTTGCTGTGTGACTTGGGCAAGTCTCTGGCCGCTTCTGGGTCTTGCCTTCCATGTTGGTGGAGCAGGGCTCACACTCATGGTCTTCTGTCTCAGTCCCCAGTGCAGCTCCCCAGCTCTCCCTGTCCAGCCCCAACCCCTCGGACATCAGGGTGGCATGGCTGCCCCTGCCTCCTGGCCTGAGCAATGGGCAGGTGATGAAGTACAAGATAGAGTACAGTTTCGGAAAGGAAGGTGAGTAGGGGCAGAATGTGGGCTCCACATGGTTGGGAATCATCAACATGAAGAGCTGTTTAGAACAGCTGTGGACCTAAGCTGGGTGGAGGGAATCAAAGGAAATTAACCAGAGGGGTGAAGTGGGGAGAGGCGAACCTAGAAAATGAAAAGTGGGCTGAAAATAGGGACACCAGGAATGAAAAGGGAAGGCAAAGAATGCCAGCCCCACCTCCTCTACAGTTGCACTTCCTAACCCTGCTGAGTCCCTGCCTCCGTTCCCTCTTCTGTGAAAGGAGGCAGGTAGCCTAGGTAATTCCTAGGGTCCCTTCCAGCTCAAAAAGCAGATGAGGGGTGGAAAATAGTTTGACACTTCCTGAAAAAGTCAAATGTAGAATTCCCAATGACCCAGCAATTCCACTCTCAGGTATGTATCCAAAAGAACTGAAAGCAAGGACTCAAACAGATACTTGCAATTGCCAAAAGGTGGAAACAACCCAAATGTCCACCGACAGATGAATGGATAAGCCAAATGTAGTATATACATGCATGTATGGAATATTATCCAACTCTAAAAAGGAATGAAGTTCTGATACATATTGTGAAAAAAAAAAAGGATGAACCTTGAAAACATTATGCTAAGTGAAATAAGTCAGACACAAAAGGACAAATATTATGTAATTCCACTTATATGAAATATCTAGAATAGGCAAATTCTTTGAGTCAGAGAGTAGAGACAGGCCACTAGGGGGAGGGGGTGTGGGGAGTTATTGCATAATGGGTGCAGGGTTTCTGTTTGGAGTGATGAGAAAGTTCTAGTAATGAATGGTGGTGATGGTGGCACAACATTGTAAAAATAATGCCACTGAATTGTACACTTAAAATGGTTAAAATGGCAAATTTTGTGTTATATATAAGTTACCACACACACAAAGCAGATGAGGGGTAGGTAGGTAGGGGGTGTGCTTCTGAGATTGGGGAAACGGGGCATTGGGAAGGGTGTGTTAGGGAAAATATAAGTATCTAGGGGAGGGGATATGAAAGGGATAAAGTTAGAAGAAAAAAGGTGGCCAGGGGGCGAAGGTGAGGCCAGGGGTACAGAAAAAGGAGTTTGGGGTGATTGTTAGGGCTCTGGGAAACAGGCAGTGCCTGCACAGCTAGCCCCTTGGGCCTGTGCCCTAGTGTGGGGACAGTGTGGTCACTGCCAGCTCACAGGGAAGGAGGGAGAGCATGTTGTGATTCTCCCCATTCTGGGCCTCCTGTGTCAGCTGGAGTCAGAGGCCCAGGAATCAACATTAGAGCCATGGAGTCTGCCCGGGCACTGAGCGAGTGAGTCAGTGCCAAGAGGGCCCTGGCTCGGTGGAGCACCGAAGAACGAGAATGTGAGGTGGAAGAGTCGGTGTCGGGGATCTAAAGGTCATGGTCCCCAGGTGGCCACCCAGAGCCCATCTTTCCTGACCAGCAGATCAGATTTTCTCCACTGAGGTGCCAGGGAATGAGACGCAGCTTATGCTGAACTCGCTTCAGCCCAACAAGGTATATCGAGTACGGATTTCAGCTGGCACAGGTGCAGGCTACGGGCCCCCCTCCCAGTGGATGCAGCACAGGACGCCCAGTGTGCACAGCCAGAGCCATGGTATGGGGCTGGAGGGGACAAGACAGGGTGGTGTGTGTGCTTGTGTGGGTGTATGTGTGCCCTTGGAGCCCAGCGTCCTACCACCCCTCCATCAGACTTTCCATGGCTCCCCATTGCCTTGACGGATAAGGGAGACCAGGGTGCAGAGGCAAAGGGCTGGCTTTGCAGACACACAGGGGCTAAAGTCTTCCTTCTCTCTGCTGTGTGACCTCAGTCAAAACATTCACAGCTCTGGGCCCTCATCTACTGCTGAGAGATGGTGTGAGGATTAATAATGTAATGTAAACAAAGCACTGAGTACCTAATAAGAGCTTGTTAAATAGTGTTTGCTGCCATGGTTTTGAATGATGTTGTCTTTGTTGAGAGGCCCTGTAGGAGAGTAAATAAATGCAGCCTGGAGCTGAATACAAAACCTGATGCACATACTACCTGTGTGACCTTGGGTAATTTCCTAACTTCTCTGTGACTTCAGTTTTCTTATCTGTTTAATAGCTACTTTATAGGGTGGTGAGGATAAAGTTAAAATACATATGCAAAGTGCCTAAAACAGTGTCTGACACATAGTAAGCCCCCACCCCTCCCTAGCTAGCTCCATCCCTCCTTCCCAACCTCAGCTACCCCTGTGACCCCTTTGCCTGCCAGTATCCATGCATTCGTTCACGCAGGAGACTTATAAAACCCTCAAGCCAGGCCCTTTCAGCCCTGGCCCTGAGGTGCTCCTTGCTGACCTCTTCACCAGTGCCCAGGAGATGCCCTGCAATCCAGCACCCTGTTACTGTAGAAGAACGAGTTTGCCCCAGACTTAGCCCAGGGCCTGGCAGGTCAGGTGTGTGAGTGACTGGGTAGCAATGACTTGGGAGGACGCTGGCAAAGCTCTCATTGAAGTTCATCTTCCTGCTCTTTGCTTCCTCCTGCCTCCTGCCCTCTCCCATCCCTGGCCCCCTCCCCGTCATCCCCCATTCTCTTCCTCCTGTTTCCTGTCCGGCTGGTCTGCTCCCAGTCCCCTTTGCTCCTGCAGAGTTGAAGGTACGGGCAAGGATGGAGTCTCTGGTCGTGTCTTGGCAGCCGCCCCCTCACCCTGCCCAGATCTCTGGCTACAAACTGTACTGGAGGGAGGTGGGAGCCGAAGAGGAGGTCAATGGCGAGAGCTCCCCGGGGAGCCGTGGAGACCAGACTTGGGATGTGGGGCCCGTCCGGCTCAAGAAGAAGGTGAAGCAGTATGAGCTGACCCAACTAGGTGAGGAGGGCTTTGGGGAAGGTAGCGAAGTGGGTAGAGCTGCGGTGGGAACTGGACCAGCTAGGAGCTGGAGTTGGAGATGGAAGTGGACTCCAGAGGTCCCTTTAGCTAGTGAGTGACCCCTGTGACCTTCCCCAGTGCCCGGACGGCTATACGAGGTGAAGCTCGTGGCATTCAACAAACACGAGGACGGTTATGCAGCAGTGTGGAAGGGCAAGACGGAGAAGGCTCCCATGCCAGGTGAGAGTGGCTGGGGAAGTGGGGAAGGCTCCCTCTGGGGGTCTGTATGCTGCTTCCTTTCCCTTTCCTTTGGGCCAGCCTGGTGGGCAGGCAGTCTGGTCGCCCCAAACCCATTATCCTAGAGTCTGGGTTCCTCTTTGAGCCCCTGACAGCCTCTGTCATAAAGAGAAGCTCCAGTTTGTGCAATATCCTTTGGACCGGCTACCATATTTTCACTATCCATGAACAGATGCTAATTTGGAAGGTTTGGATGGAGAGAAACTCCATGGTTGATCCCAAGTTTGAACTTAAAACAATTTTTTAAAATACAGCCACCCACATCTCATTATCTATCGGATCATTGCTTGGCTCTGGGAGATAGCCAGGGAGAGTATCCCTATGTGGCCCACTGGGAAACTGAGGCTCAGAGGGGTAAAGGGATTTGCCAGTGGTTGTACAGAACCTGGACTAGAAGCAGGACTCCTGGCTTACAGGCAAAAGACTTTCCACCGCAGTACAGTCTCAGGGCCCTGTCCTTCGTTGGGCCAATCGTGGCATTCCTTCGTCCCTGACCTCCTGTGGTTTAGTGGAAGGAGCACTCCACCAGGAGCCAAGAAACCTGGGTTCTAATTCCCGTTTGTTCATTCATTCAGCAAGTATTTACTGAGTGTCTACTACGTGCCAACTCTGTTCTGGGAGTTTAGTGGTGAACAACATAAATAAGGTACCTGCTCTCATGGAGTTTATTTTATTTTATGTTTATATAATAAGCATGTATCATTATATACTACTTTCTATAAGCCAGACACTTTTCTATCTACTTTAAAATATTAACTAATTCAATCCTCATAACAACCCTATGAGGTAGGTATTGTTATCAGCCCCACTTTATAGAATAGGGATTGGGGGCACAGAGAGGTTAAGTAAGTTGTCCAAGGTCACACAGCTAGTAAGTGGCAGACAGAAATTTGAACCAAGCCAGTCTGGCTGCAGAGTCTGTGCTCTTAACTGCCATGGTTTGCTGCCTCTCTCTATTACATTCTTACATTCTGGTGTTCCATGGTCTGCTCTATGTATGAGCTTGGCAGAAATCACTTAAATTCTTGGGAGTCTCAGTTTACTCATCTGTGAAGTAGGAATGATACCACCCAACTCACGGGATCAAAAGAGACGGGGTAAGAGAAAGTACTTTGGGAACTGTAAACCGCTGTACCTATTTGAGGATGACTGTCCTTCCTCCCTTCCCCACACTCTGCTTTTCACCTTCCAGACCTGCCCATCCAGAGGGGGCCACCCTTGCCCCCTGCCCATGTCCATGCAGAATCAAACAGCTCCACATCCATTTGGCTTCGGTGGAAAAAGCCAGACTTCACCACAGTCAAGATTGTCAACTATACTGTGCGCTTCAGCCCCTGGGGACTCAGGAATGCCTCCCTGGTCACTTACTACACCAGGTAGGGGAGAGGGGCTACTCCTGTAAAGGGGGAAGGAGGGGCAAGTGGGGGATGGTGGTGAGGGGTGGGCAGGAGAGCAGCAGGTGGTGATGGGGAGGGGGCCCTGGGGAATTCAGGCTCTTTCCACTGTTCACCTGTTCCACTGGGGGCACATTGAGGGCCCACATGCACCAGAGACAGTTCCTTAGGTGCAGAATGACTTGGATGAATCCAGGAAGGTTCCCTGGAGGAGGGGGCCTGGTTTTGAGATTGGACAGGTAGGGGCATATATCCAGATTGCTCTGTGGGTCCTCTGAGTGGGTATGAATGGCCCCCATGCAGGGAGCAGCTTTCCTTCCCAGAGTACGGCCTGGAGCTGGGGCTGGGAGCAGGAAAGTAGATGTGGAAGGGCCTGCCTTGCTGGGTCAGTGGGTCTGAGAGCCCTAGTTACCATTTCTTGCCTTGGCAGCTCTGGTGAAGACATCCTCATTGGCGGGCTAAAGCCATTCACCAAGTATGAGTTTGCGGTACAGTCCCATGGCGTGGACATGGATGGGCCTTTCGGCTCCGTGGTGGAGCGCTCCACCCTACCTGACCGTGAGTGGCCCTTCAGCCCCCTGGACACCAACCCATCTTTTACCCAACTCCTTCTTCCATCAACAGCCCTCTTTTCTGAAACATCTGTCAGAACCCCTTAAGAGTCTGTCATTTGCTTTGCATTTATGTAGGACAGTCCTTGTGTTGGTCCTAACCATTTATTCGTAAACATAATGGCATAGGATTTGGGTGAGTGGCTTCTTAAGAAGCTGTGCCAAGACCTCACTGACCTGGTGAGAGGCCAGGTTAGGGAAGGCAGGAGTCCTGCATTCTGCACTCTGGTCCTGACACACAGGGAGACTTTGGAAAGACCACTTCCCCATGCAGAACCTCAGTGTTGTCGTCTGTAAAAAGAGACAATGGAACAATTCACCCTGCAAGCCTGTGACTCTCAGATTCATAAGAGCCACCTGGAAATGGCATTTCAAGACAAATGGGAGAAGCTCTTTGGTTCTCGAGCCCTAAGACTGTTTACCTTCCAATTGAGAGGAGACCTTTGTCCTCCACCCCAGGATCTGAAATTGGAAGATGTATGTGGTATGCTGTATAGACGCCGTCAGCTCTCGTAGATTTGCTTTAACAAAAACTGCTTACAAATTGTTTCTCACCAACCTCTAACCTTGGTCATTATGATGTAAAATTGCACAAGACCTTAAGGACCCCAGTACTTTCTCAAAGGAGACTTTGTGTCTTTGGAAACCCAGCACAACTGTTGGTGCTAGAGAGGACGGGGGTCATTCCCCTTTTGCAGGTGGGGAGACTGGCGCCTAAGATGTGGAGAGTCACCTGGGGTCCCCGAGGGTTCCTGAGCCCATGATGTTGTGGCTGTTGTACCTCAGCCCTGGGACCCCATCCCACCTACCGTAGGGCCTTGAACGCCTGAGTCCCTTTCCTTTTCCTACTCACCAGTCACTTTGTGTCCCTCCCTCTCATCCTTCCTCATCCACCCTCCCATTCCTCAGGATCATCTCAAAACAAAACAAAACAAAACCTCAAACCTTCCCAAGGCGGCACTTCTCAAACTGAGGTTCCCATGACCCCATGGGAGCCTGTGCCAGGGGCAGGCGTAGACAAAAGCTACACAGGGTGTCTTCATGTGCAGCCCGGTTTACTTTGAAGGTCTTTGGGGACAAGTTAGAAACTTTAAATGATAACTATTTTTAAACATTCTTATATTAAACTTTGCTATGGAATAGATGGCAGACTTAGCAGGAGAGTTTAAAATGAAATGTAAGCCTTCCAAAACTTTTTCAGCTCTGCCCCCAGACCCTAGAATCCTCAACCCTTAGAGGTATCTGGGTGTGGAAGACTGAGGAGCTCTACTGAAAAGGTTGGGCAGAGTGGAGTGGAGAAGAGTTCCTGGGAGGGGAGGAGTGGTGGCAAAGCAGTGTCCTCCCCCCACCCACACACACTGTTCTCCAGAAATTCCCTAACTGGAGACCAGCCCTCATCTTTGCTTTGTGGTTTGTGGTTTGTTCCCACCTTCCCCCAGAGCCTGGGGCTCTCAGTGACCCTGCCTCTCCCCAACTCCTCCCCTGCACCGCAGGACCCTCGACGCCCCCATCGGACCTGCGCCTGAGCCCCCTGACGCCATCCACCGTTCGACTGCACTGGTGTCCCCCAACAGAGCCCAATGGGGAGATTGTGGAGTATCTGATTCTTTACAGCAACAACCACTCCCAGCCTGAGCACCAGTGGACTCTGCTCACCACGGAGGGTGAGGGCTCCCTGCCTAGCTCCCCCAGAGCATCTGAACCAGAGCTCCCCCATCCCTCCCCCTTTCTGTGAGAGTGCCCCTGGGGGTGTTCTCAGGCCTCTGGAGGGGAGCTGAGCAGGCAGAAGCTACTGCGGGTGGCGGGGCAGCCTCTCTCAGTCCTGCTTCCCTGTCTATCCCTGCATCCCACTCCCACCCTATCCACCAACCCTGCTCTCCTGCCCCCTGCCCCCTGCCCCAGGAAATATCTTCAGTGCTGAGGTGCACGGCCTAGAGAGCGACACTAGGTACTTCTTCAAGATGGGGGCGCGCACAGAGGTGGGGCCCGGGCCCTTTTCCGGACTGCAGGATGTGATCACTCTCCAGGAGAAGTTCTCAGGTAGGAGGGAAGGAAGGAAGGAGTGGGGTCCATCCTGGGGCCTCCAGAAGCACCTGAAGCCGGCTTGGATGCATCCGAACCCCCAAAGTCCTCTCTTTCAAGCCCCTGCCTCTGGGCACAACTGCACTGTCATTATTTTGGACAGCTGCTCTCCTGCTTTGGTGGGGAAAAGGCGAATTGAAGGGGAATTTGGTGTGGTTCAGTGATTTATGAGTGACTGGTTTAATTTGGAGACCATCTTGGGGGAGGGTCCCGGTTTCTTTGGGAGACTACTTTGATTGGACGATTGGCTCAGTGAGGAGATGAGCTTCATGGGGTGGAGGAAGGCAGCAGTACCGGCTACATAATTTGCAGGGCCTAGTGCAAAATGAAAATGCAAAGCTCCATTTAAAAATCATTAAAGCATTTCAAGACGGTGACAGCAGAGCATTAAACCAAACAAGAGGCCCCATGCCACTGCACGGTTGCACACCCACGAAGCCGGCCCTGGTGGGCAGGCAAGGGGAGTGTTTCAGGCCGTGGCCCACCTCGTGCTTGCATCGGAAGATTGCCAGTGTCCAGAGGGAGAGATTCAGGCCAGTGATCTCCCGAGGAAGCCACAAGTAGTCCTGAGCCCGAGCCCCGGGTCCCTCTCCTGCCCTTGACTGCTCTCTCCTCCCTCTCCCCCGCCAGACTCCCTGGACGTGCACTCGGTCACAGGCATCATCGTGGGCGTCTGCCTGGGCCTCCTCTGCCTCCTGGCCTGCATGTGTGCTGGCCTGCGCCGCAGCCCTCACAGGTGGGCAAGGGAGCCAATCCCACTGCAGAGAGGGAAGAAGTTCCAGGAAGGGCTGCAAAGATGGGGAAGCAGGGAACGTGGCCATGACTTGCCCTAGGAGCCCCATGAAAGTTAGGGCTCTGGCATGAAGAGATGAAGGTGCTGTCCTCCTTAGAATGGGGAAGTGGACTTAGGGGAGCCCCCAGCCCCCTCTTTCCTCCTCTTCTCCTGTAGCTGCCAGCTTCTTGGAAAGAGGGGCTCCACATCTCCAAATGCTTGGAGCCAAGGAAGGGAGGACCCCATTTATGTTGTCACAGCTCTTTTGAACAATCACCGAGTCTCCTACTCATTACCCAGATGAGGAAACTGAGTCCCAGAGATGAGCCACAGGCTGGACTAGATCTCAGTCTCGCTCCCAACCCCTCACCTTTGACCATTTGCCTTGTTCCCCATCTTCCCTTCCAGGGAAGCCCTCCCAGGCCTTTCTTCCACGGCTACCACTGGGAACCCTGCACTGTACTCCCGAGCCCGGCTTGGGCCCCCCAGTCCCCAAGCTGCCCATGAACTGGAGTCCCTTGTGCACCCCCGTCCCCAGGATTGGTCCCCTCCTCCCTCAGACATCGAAGACAGGGCTGAAGTGCACAGCCTTATGGGCGGCGGAATTTCGGACTGCCGGGGTCACTCCAAGAGAAAGGTGAGCTCTGAGTCTGGGTAGACCCAGCGGAGTCAGAGCCCCACACTGTGGCTCAATCCCAAATAGGACACTAGGGGGCGCCAGAGCATACCTTGTGACCTGTGGGAGACCCTCACCGCCCCCTGCCGGGTTCCCCACCCCCAACCCTGCCAGGGCCAGCTGCTAAAGAGAAGGAGCTCTTTCCTACTGCATGAAAGGGTTGGCAGAGCAGGGAAGCAGATGGGCCTCCATTCCCTGGCAGAATAGGTCAGCCCGGTTCTCACGGAGGGGAGGGCTCCCAATGGTTTGTTTGTAGGTGACTCAGAGAGGACAGAATGCTCAGCTGCCTCATCCCCAGGGCGGGGAGACCTCTGAGACCTCCCAACATGGGGAGAAGAGGCTGGTCAGCATGACTCTGGCCAAGTGGGACCAGGGTCCATTGAGGTACGGCAAGGTGAGGTTCCCTCCATGCCAGCAGTGGGCTTGTCATGCCGTACTCTGACCAGCCCATCAAACCCTGGCCTTTTCCTCGTCTTCACCCTGCCTCTATGATGAAGAAGACCCCACCTTGCTTGGAAACCTCCAGGCTTTGCCAGAGCACCTGGTATTAGGCTTTTCTGCAGGAGGCACTCTCTACCCTCAAATTCTCCTCCACTCTGTGCTCCCCAGAACAGGGAGCCTACAGGGAGATAAGAGCCAGGAGCCAGGGCCCCTTCTTCCCCTCACCCCATCCACTTCATCTCTTGTGCTTCCCTCTCCCAGCCCAGCCCTGCCCCTCAGTGCTCCCACTTCTTCCCCTATGCAGATTTCCTGGGCTCAGCCAGGTGGGCCCAGCTGGGCAGGCTCCTGGGCAGGCTGTGAACTGCCCCAGGCGGGCCCCATGCCCTCTCTGACCCGAGCCCTGCTGCCTCCTGCTGGAACTGGGCAGACGCTGTTGCTACAGGCTCTGGTGTACGACGCCATCAAGGTCAGTGTCCTGGAAGCAAGGGAAAGGGAGGAGAGAAGGGTCCCCATGCTTGTGAAGAGGAGGTAGTGAGTGCTCTGGAGACCCCTGGATGGTAACCTCCCTGGGGATGGGAATCTAATCAAGAGACCTCTGAGCCTCCAAAGATTTTGTAGATGGAGGGCAGGCCAGTTTGTAGGCATCTGTGTTTCACCTGGGTTGGGGCCGATGTCTCCTCTACCCGGAACTAAGTGGGCCACAGCGGAATTACTGTGGATCTGAGGGTGGGCCCAGCCCTTCCTGCTCTCCACTCTGTCCCTGACTGAGGCTGGCCCTTCTAGAATTCCTAGGCAAGGGGGCAAAAGAACAGTATTCCATTTCCCTGCCTTGCCATGGGTCTGAACATCATCTTTGGTGGGACAGTCCCTGTGCATCCTTTACCAACTCCAATGTAGCATAAACCTTGTGAAGAAGGGCCAGTCTCTCTCCATCCCTGGTATGTTGGTCAATCTTCTGCTGGTCACTGTCCGAGATAGTCACTTTGTCATTGTATTCTCTGCTCTGACCAGGGCAATGGGAGGAAGAAACCACCTCCAGCCTGCAAGAACCAGGTGGAGGCCGAAGTCATTGTCCACTCTGACTTTAGTGCATTCAAAGGGAACCCTGACCTCCATCTCCAAGACCTGGAACCTGAGGATCCCCTACCTTCAGAGGCTCCTCACCTCACCTCGGGTGTGGTGGATCCGGGGCACAGGACAGACTGGCTGGACAGGGAGCTGGGAGGGTGCGAGCAGGCAGCCACTGGGCCTGACAGACTCACCTGCCTGCCGGAGGCTGCCAATGCTTCCTGCACCTACCCGGACCTACAGCCCAGTGAGATTCTGGAGGCCCCTGGGGACAGCTGCCAGCCTAAGGCCCCCTGCCCTCTAGCAGCCAGCCCAGCCCTGCCCAGAGGCCCCATCTCCTCCTCTGCTTAGCTCCCCTGGGGGTGAAGTTTGAGCTCCCCTGGGGGTGAAGTTTGAGGCAGGTGTGGCTTACAGGATGTGACATGTGTAGCCACACATGTACACACATGTACCTGCAGGTACTGACCATCATCAAGCTGTTTGCAGCCTTTGGCTAAAGGGAGAGGAAGAAATGGATTGTTCACTCCCCCTGTACTCTTTGTGACACATGTATGATGTGTGAGAGACATGTCAGACATAGTTACATGTGACATACACATGTGTGAGGCACATGCGTGTGTGCTGGTCAGTGTGCTGGGGAACTGTGGCCCGGGCAGCAGTCACAACAGCTGGTTGACCTCCAGGCCAGGACAAGGCCCCCACCAGGCCCCCACCGCCATCACCCAGCCTTTTATTACACACTCTGAGAGTGTCTCCAATGCCCTGTCTGACACAGACAGCGCCAGCCAGTCCCGCCCGGCTGGGCTGAGTGCAAGTAGGCTCTGAACGCCTAACATTTTAGCTGTGCCGCCTCCCATCTCTCCTGGCCCCATTGCCCAAATGGAGACGGTGACCCTGGCTTCCCTCAGAGCAACTCTGTGTTTAATTTTGGAATGTGGGAAGTACCTGGTTTTGAAAATCTTCTGGTCTCCCTTTCTCTGTCTGTCCTCCTCCCTTCCCCACCTTTCCTTCCCCTTCACAACTCTGGGGGGCTATCTCCCAGTCACCTCGCTCTCCCAGTTCTGGTGCCCTGCTATTCCTCCCTGCTGCTCTCTTTACCTTTCCTCTCTCCTGTTCTCTGCCTTTCTCGCTGTCTCCTTCTGTCTGTCTGTCCCTGCCTCTCTCTCCATCTCTCTGGCTCTCACACCTGTCCCAGCCTATGTCACCTGGTTCTCCCGCCTGGGTTCAGTCTGCATCCTTCCCTAACAACATGGCTACCTCATGTCCGTTTCAAGGCCATAGCATAACTCCTGTGTCCGCCGTTCCCTTTACCCGTAACCTCTTCCCTCTGGGACGCTGCATGCCTCCTGCCTCCTCCCCTGGCAATGCTTCTTTACTTGCAGACTGCCAGCCTCAGGGCCGGCTTGGAGAAGACCTTCCAGCTTCCCGGCGTCTTTCTTCTTGGCATCGAGATAGACTTCTCCTTGGAGGTGATGAAGTCAAGTCACAAAGAGGATTTTTCCCCTTCCTTTCGGGCAGGGGAAGGGGAATGTGACCCAGAAGCTCGGGATAAAATGATTTCTTCCCTTTTATGCAGGGAGGCCCTTTTGCTGGATGGAAGTGGTTTTGGACCTTCCTTCCTAGCTGAAGCTAAAGCAGGATCAGTGGGATGGGGATTAGGGGAACTGCACCCCAAACCCCTTCCCACTCTGTGCGCCTTGAACATGAGCTGCTGGGGTTGGGGGATGAGAGGAATCTCATGATTCTGCACCTGACACACTTAACTCTCTACAGCCCCACCCTGGGATGCTGAAAGGGAAGTCTTTGCACAGGACAAGGGTGGTTGACTTGCCCCATAGGGACAAGCTTGATTTCTATTTCCTGTGTGGAGAAAACAGTGTCATGTATTTGATTTTTCACCTCTGCCCTTTCATAAGAGTATAAATGTGGGGTCTTTGCTCCCTAATTGCATCTTTCAAACTGATTGGCACATCAAGGGTTAACTCTAGCTTCTAGGCCAAATTGGAAATAACCAGTCTATCTCCCCCCTCCCCTTTTCTTTTTCAAATGGTGAAATGTCTCTCAGCAGAGTTGCAGCTTCTTCAGGCCCTGAAAGCATCTGTGTTTATTACACTCGGGTGTCACTCACGTTTGACATCCACCCTATATTTCCTCCCCTCCCCCTCCTTCAACCAGCCTATGATAACACTAAAGATTATTAATGTTGGTTTTGTATCTTGTTAAGGACAGAATTGTCACTTGTACTATTTCTGTAGCATTCAGCGTTGCTGTGGCTAACACCACTATATATGTTTCATCATTGCTCTAAAGGTCAAAAGCCTCGTTTTATTTTGCTGGTTTGATTTTTTTTTTTTTTTTAATAATAATAATAATAAAAAAAACTGCCCCAAACTAAATGGCTGTTTTAACAGTAGGCTCTTAGCATTACACCACATAGTCATTTTTCATGTTCTTGTTTAACAGGCACTGAGGTTCTGGTTTAAATTAAATAGCTGCAAATGAGACAATTTATAACCCATTAGGTTGGGTAGAAAATTGTTTCTCAAAAGCAAATAAGTAATAAATCTGGTATCTGCCTATAATTCACACTTGATAAGAAAGTAGCCATTACTCACTAGCATTATATATGATTTGGGCTATGGGTAATTTTGGAAGTGTTAGGCCTGTGTCTTTTGTAGCATTATTCTTATTAGAAAAGAGTCTATTGGCCTTTTACAGGGTATTAATCCCTTTGTCAGCTTTCATCTTGATGCCTTAATTTTTTTAAGAGTCTCATTAAAAAATCTTCTTTTTCTTGATGCATGACAAATGTAACCAGTACCTGCTCATTTATTTGTCTGTACTTAGTTTATGTTGTTTTATTTAATTATTTTTCCAGCATTTTTTTTCTCCTTACAAATATGATATTCTTTAGTGTTAAGCCAAGGCATTAATCATGTATCTGTCCCTATAATGAATTAATAAACTATTTTCCAAAAATGTGGAATCCTCCTTTGAAACCAACAACTAGGATTTCCTCAGCCTTTCTGCCCTTGGAAGTTTATTTCCTACAAGGATGGAAAATGATGGTTTTTGAGGGTAGAGAACAGGTGGCCCTGGGAAGGAACTGAAGCATCTTCCCCTATCAACAGACATTTAGGAAAAAGACTTAAACTGAGGAAAAATGAGTTCTTTGATGGTGTATTTTTAGGGTCCCTGGAAAACTCTTTCCATCTGGGCACACTTTTTTCTGAATTTTCCTAGGTGCAAGGAAGGAGCAAGCAATTCCAGAGATTTAGACTTCATGACCATTCTTCTGTATAACTGGCCACCAAAGTTACTCATGGCTGGACCTTCACACCCACGGGTACACACACGCCTACAAGCTCAGAGATGCACACGTGCACACTCACCTACACAAGCACCCTTGTGTCCCTTAAACATGCCTGTACAGCTCACACACGACTCCATGCTGACATACCACACTCGTTCAGGATCACGGTTGGCAGCTGCTGTCTGCTAGGATCTTTACAGAGCCAGAACATGCTTTTCTCCTGGAAGGAACAGAGAGCCAGAAGTTACTCTGTCCTGGACCACCCCCAAAATGGCTGGTGGACCAAACTCCGAGTTAATTGACAGATCATACAGGAAGATACTGCACGTTTTGCGTGCAGCAGAATAGCTATCATTTGCATATCACTCTCAGAACCAAGGTTGTGATAAAGAAGAATTAAACACTTGTCAAAATAAATTTAAAATGACAGCAACTCAGGACACAAATTTGACCTCTCAAAGTCCATGACAAGCCAAGAAGAGGTTGTCAAAAATTCAGGCCCTGCAGGAGAGAGTCCTGGTGCTGCTTTAAGCCCAGAAAGTGTCCCCCCCCTTCCCTTCTGTTGGCCAGTAGAGGCCCATCTCAGGCCCTTCCTCACGATGAAATCTAGTCTGGGCTTTGGCACACAGATGTCCCCTGACCCTTGATTTCTCCATTGTCTCCCAAGGCTCACGTGCCTCAGTGCTGTCCCTCAGGCCCATCTCCCAACTGCTACTGCAGAGTGATGAGTTCCCAGGCTGCACAAACCCCATCATAGGCAAACCTGTCCACTTATTGGAAGTCTGAGTCCTGCACTTCTTTGCTCATCAGCACCACAGTTAGTCTTATATTTACACCCCTGTTCCCAAGTTTCCAGAGTTGGGATCAAAAGAGAGCCTTAGTCATTCCTTTGCAATGTCAGTTCAACCCCAGAGGTGCAAGTAGCTGAGTGAGTCAGAGACTGTCATCTTTAAATCTCTAGTTCCTAGAACTTAGTAAATGCTCAATAATTTTGAAAGAGTGGCCCATCATGCTGGATTCAGCAGAATATCATTTAATAGTGAGTGACCAAGATTCAAGATCTCCAAGGCCCAGCATGGGCATGTATCTCCTAAGAGGCATGCTTATCTTCTAAAACATTTTAAAATTTTAATTAAAGAAGTTGTAGTTTTACAGAAAAGTCATGTAAAAAGTACAGTGTTCCTATATACCCCCCTATTGTTGACACTTTGCTGTAGTGTGGTACCTTTGTTCAACTGATGAAAGACTATTAAAATGTTACTGTTAACTATAGTCCATAATTTACATTAGGTGGATTTTTCCAGATACCACCCTATTATTAATACCTTGTAATAGTGTCATTCATTTGCTATAATTCATGAAAGAACATTCTTACATTTGTACTATTAACCACAGGCCATGATCCACAACAGGGTCCACTGTGTTTTACAGAACCATGTTTTGTCTTCTAACTTTCCTTCTGGTAACATAAGTGACCCAAAAAAAGTCCCCTTTCAATTACATTCACAAACATAATTCAGTACTGTTGATTATGCTCACAATAATGTGCTACCATCACCACTATCCATTTCCAAACATTTACAGTCAACCTAAATAGAAATTCTGTGCAAATTAAGCATCAGATCCCCTTTCTCTACCCCCATTCTATAGCCTGGTAACCTGTGTTCTAGATTCTGATTCTATGAATTTGCTTATTATAATTAGTTCATATCAGTGAGATCATACAATATTTGTTCTTTTGTGTCTGGCTTATTTCACTTAGCATAATGTCTTCAAGGTTCATCCATGTTGTTACATGCATCAGGACTTCAATCCTTACAGCTTAATAATATTCCATTGTATGTATACACCACAGTTTGTTTATCCATTCATCAGTTGATGGACACCTGGGTTATTTCCATCTTTTGGCAATTGTGAATAATGCTGCTATGAACACTGGTGGGCAAATGTCTGTTGGCGTCTCTGCTTTCAGTTCTTCTGAGTATATACCTAATAACAGGATTGCCAGATCATATGGCAATTCTATACTTGGCTTCCTGAGGAATCTTCTATAACATTTATACCCGGATCCTATGTTGTCTCTGACATGAAACATTGAGAATCATCTTTGTGGCATAGATATATTATTGGGAGTTTTAACTTTGAGTGTTCTTTTTCCAGTACCAGGTCATTTGTCCTGACTTGTTCTCTAGGGGTGAATAGGACAGATAGGATTATCTTATCTTTCAAATGAGCTCCAAGAGTAGACTTCCCGAGTTGGCTGGTCTAGACAGCAGGCAGAACCAGGGTCGGGACAGGGTTACCTTTAGCGCTCTCTTTGTCCTGATGGGTTTGTTCTCCCCAGGCCCTGGAGTTAGCTGCCTCCGGCTGCCCCCCTTCATCCAAGCACCAGGACTCCGCAAGCTAGAGGCCAGTCTAGCAGCTATATGCCCTATTCTTTGAGTGGAAAGGCCAAAAACCCACGGAAAGCCGAATCTCTGACAACTTTGCGCAGCTTTTAGGGAATTGTCTTTAAAGCACAGACTTGTCATGGTGGAGGGGGACGCAGGGGAAAGAGTGGACAGGAGCAAATCCGGCAACCTTGCGTGTTCCTCCTCAGCCCCGACCCATTCACAGTCCTCTCGGTCCCCACTTTCCCAACCTTCACCCCCACCCCACAAGTCCGAGGCTGGCGGGCGGGGAGGTTATGCGGGGCTGAGGCCTGGGACCGGGCCGGCCGTTCCAGCCACAGTTCAAAGCGCAGGGGGCGCGTCCGCCGCGCAGCCGGGAATGTCCGGCCGCTTAAAGCGCTAGCCGGCTCTTTTGTTCCCAAGACCGGGCCTCCGGGGAGAGGGGGCTGGGGGAGGGGGCCGGGAGGGGAGGGAAAAGGGGCGGCGGGCGGAGGCAAGCAGGCGGGGCGGGCGGCGGGCGGTGCGAGTGCGGAGCGCGCACCCCGGGCGAGGCTGACAGATCGCCCGGTGGGTGCAAGATGGCGCAAGCGGCTCTCTCCCCGAGCCCCCGGCGCTCCTAGGCAGGCATGCGGCCCCAGCCCCCCGCCGCCCGGGCTCGGCCCCGGCCCGGGCCCCGGCTCCGGCCCCGGCGCCGGCCCCGCGGGACGCTGTGAGCCGCGAGAGGCCCCGGAGCCGCGCGTCGCCGAGCGGAGCGGACCCAGAGCCCCATGGCTGCGCCGCGCGCCGCGCCCCCGCGCCCCCCGCCCGCGCCGCGCTGGCCCCGGCTCCTGCTGTCTCTGCTGTTGCCGCTGCTGCTGCCCGCGCGGAGCGACGGTGAGCGAGGGCGCTCTCGGCTCGGCCGGCTGCGGACCGAGCCCGGGGAAGGGCGAGAAGGGAGTAAGCGGGCGCGTGGGGCGGACCCCAGGAGGGAGGAACTTGCCTGGGAAGATGAGCCGAGGGGGACGGAGTGGAGCCCGGGGAGGGGACACCGAGGCCGGGCTGCCCGGGTCGGGAGGGTGGTGGGTGCTAAGGGGAACGGAGCTCCCGGGAGAGAGACGGACTCGGTCCGCTGTGGCTCTGGGACTCAGGGCAGGTCCTGAGCCCCGACCGAGGGGCAAGGAGCGCGGCGAAGCTGGGGCTAGGGGAGGCTCTGGGGAGAGAGGCAAACCGAGCCAGGAGAGACTCCAGGGCTGAGTCCCGGCGAGCGTTGCGAGCAGGAGTGCGCGGAGCCTGGCGGTGGACACCGAGTAACCCGAGGCAGCCGAAAACAGGAGACAGTAGACCCGGGGACGGGGGCCAGGACCGAGAGGGACAGGAGACTCCGGCCGCCGCGCGGAGCGTAGAGGGCACGTCCTACATTTGGAAAAACCTGGCACGCGGAGTGCGCCGGAGATACCGAGGAATAGGAGGAGAAAGACTCGGAGCGATCGGAGCATGGGGTGGGGGCGACCGAGGGGGAAAGCCCACGAACCGAGGAGCTGCGGGAGAAGGCGACCAAGAGCGAGCGAGCCGCGGATGCCCACGTGCCCCACAGTGCGCACGCAGTGAGCCCCTGTCCCCGCGTCGCGGGGTCGGTCGGCTTTGCTGCCAGAGCTGGGTCACTACCACCCCTGTTCCTTCGGTGACTATACTGGGCTCATCTCATTTGGGAGGGAGTTGCAAATCGAGCCCTTCCCCTTCCACCCAAAGTTCTCTCCTCTAACAAAAAGTGGAGTCTATCGCGACCGCACCAAGGATGAAACTGTATCCCTCAATTGCTATTCCAAGGTTGCATTGGGAGCTGAAGTGGTTGAAAAGCAGGGCATGGGGGTGGGATGGGTCCCAGGAGTCTGAAGGCGTGTGATCCTCGAAAGTTCAAAAATATTACATCTCCCTTAACACCGTACGTTTGTTTTATTTACTCAAAGCACAGTCTACTTTTAACCACACTGGGGGGATGGAAAGCCCTTAACCCCAGTCCTCTCCTCTTTTCTCCCCACCCACTTCCCTGTCTCCCCCAGTCACGGGAGGGCGCTGGTGTGTTGAGGAGGGGCCAGCACTCGGCCGACTGGGAATGTGAGGAGGGTCTGAACACACCCTTTTAGGCAGGTGTGTTCCTTCCTCTTGGAGCAAAGTTGTAACTGATCTGCTAAGTTGCTTGCAGGAGAAGTTGGGGACTTGGCATCAAGCCTGGGACTGGAGTGCTTGTACCTTTTGGGAGATTTCTCCTGATTCTCTGAGCACCCTCTTCTAGCTTCTCTTCCTGCTCATTTCTCTTCTTCTCCTGCAGGAGGGCTGAGGTTGGTTGGAGTAAAGGTTCTAGGAATCTCCCTTTTTCCTGAGTTTTGGGAAATCTGATTTGGCATTTGGTAGCCCTCATCTCTCCCTATGACTAAGGGAAAACACCCCCCCCCCCAGGGCATCCTGAGGGTGCAGTCTAGCCTGTGCCAGCCTGTGCCAGCCCACACGCCCTGCCTCCTGCCAGGTGCTGGACCAGGGACCAGGGCTCAGAAGACTTTTTTTCAAACTATAACAACATATTCAGTTATTCAACTCTTTTGAGCATTTCAAACACCAAATAATGCACATCTACAATTCTAACAAATATAAATTTTCCAGTCATTAAACATTACTTATAAATCGAATAAGTCTATGTTTTTTAAAATAAGTCAGGTTCTCTTAAAATTCAAATAGTGTTTACAATCATATTCTCTTATACCTTTCAAGTAACAGAATCCCTTGCCCAACAGCAAATAACTTCAAATTGCAAACACAAGTCTAATACAAATTAAAAATTTCAGAATAAAGTATATCAAGTATTCTCTTATCTAATATTCTGATTGTTGCATATCTTTCGTTATTATTTAATTTTTATTAATATACATAGTTTTGTTGTTTTTTTTTTAAGTCAAATAGCATTACAAGGTTTATAACCAAAAAATAAAGAAAAGAAAAAAAATTGCCTGTTGCTCCTCTATACTTTCTATGTAAATGGTATATACAGCCGATCCATCCCAGCTTCTATTACATTTCCTTAGGGCTCAGAAGATTTTGTCAGCAAAAAGAAGCAATGATTCATTACTATCTCACTTTATATTTGTTTAGAACTTTTAGCTTTTCACAGTGCTTTTGAGTCTGCAAATCATGTTCAACAACCCTGGGACACAGGCAGGCAGGCGTTATTGTTCCCAATTTAAATAGATGGGGATTGGGAAGCCAGGACATGTTAAATACTTTACCTAGCGACATAAGGTCACACCCTGAAAGTCTGTGAGGATTCAGTTCTTAACCAGGGTGACCACAGAAGTGGCAGCAGCTTGCTCTTGGGTCCCAGATTTGCAACTACTGTGAGGCCCTGGGGCAAGTGGCTTAATGTCCCTGGGCCTCAGTTTCCTTATCTGTAAAAGCGGGAATGGAAAATATAATATTCATCCCTCCAAGATTGTTTGATGAGGAAATTAAAACACTGCATGGCATGGCACTTTGCAACGCATAAAGGGGATACCTGTTACCTTGTGGAAAGGTGGGAAGGGGGTGCACAGATCCAGGGAACTGTGTGGCGTTCTTCCTGCCTGTTCTTTCCACACTAACTCTCCTTTTCCTCCCATCTCCCCTGCCCCAATGCAGGTCTCGGCCATTCTGCCGAACTGGCATTTGCCGTGGAGCCAAGTGATGATGTTGCAGTCCCTGGGCAGCCTGTGGCACTGGGCTGCAGGGTAGAGGGGACCCCTCCAGTGCGGATCACCTGGAGGAAGAATGGGGTGGAGCTGCCAGAGAGCGCCCACTGCACTGTTCTGGCCAATGGGTCCTTGATGATCCACCACTTCCGGCCGGAGCGAGGAGGTAGCCCCTCGGATGAGGGTGACTATGAGTGTGTGGCCCAGAACCGCTTTGGGCTGGTGGTCAGCAGGAAGGCTCGCATCCAGGCTGCAAGTAAGTGGATGCCCCTTGCTTTCCCGGTATGTAAGCCAGACTGGTGATCCAAGGTCAGCTGGGGTCCCTAAGGCCTGGGGACCAGGGAGCAGTCCTGTCTCACGCAGCTTTCTGGAGGACAAATTTCTCAGCATGGGTCCTGAGAACATCATAGCACTGCTTGTGGTGGTGGAATTACATCATATGCTTATTTATTTATTTTTTTTAAAGATTTATCCATTCTATTTTATTTATCCCCCCCCCTTGCTGCTTGTGCTGCTGTGTCCATTCGCTGCGTGTCCTCTCCGCGTCTGCTTATCTCCCCCTTGCTGTGAGGTCTTGCTGCATCAGCCCACAGCGCCGCGCGAGCCGGCCTGCCCCCACAAGGAGGCGCCGGGAAGCGAACCCGGGGCCTCTCATATGGTAAACGGGGGCTCCATCCACTGAGCCACACCCGCTTCCCATATCATATGCTTATTGAACTGATTGGAATGTGACGGCAAGAGTGAGACCAAACACTTGGGGTTGGAGGTGGGAGGTGAGAAAGAATAAAAGAAGTGAAAGCATGATGGCAAGCTTTACCCAACCCTTGGGTCAGTGTGTTTAGTTTCCTGTCATATCGTGAGCGTCCCAGTCTGTTGTGTGTGATTCTTCTATTTAAAGGTAAACAAAGTGTCATACATTAGGGGTGATTTAAGAGATTTTTGGAAGGGTACGTTTGGCCACATGCACTTTTTACTTTATGTGCTGACTTTCAAACCTAATCCTTAGGTAGGGTAACATCTGACTATACCAGTAATAAAGTTCTGAAGCTGGTCAACAATTTATTATAAGAAATATGGCGGAACAATTTCAGGGTTATCTCAGTGATGACATCACTCCCACTCACCTTCACGCTGTTGGGCTTTTTTGAATGGGAGAGAAAAGGCCAGGCAAGGTATTTCAGCTCTAGAATTTTGCTTTGCTTGTGCTGACGGGCAACCAATGATTGTGGTGATGGAAATGATGGCTGTGCTTTAGTGCAGAAATTCCGGTGTCATTGTTTTTCAATCTATACACACTCACGGGTGTGTGTTGCATAAATCAAAATTATCTGTGTATCTTGGGGAGGTGGCAGGCTGGGGGAGGAGTGGGGGTATGGGGCATGGTTGAGAACCACTGCTTTTGAGAAACGGCAAAAGTTTTGGCAAGTGGAAAGTGTCCTCCATCCCTTATCTCCCTTCAAGAGGCTAACACTTATTAAGCACTTGCTGCATGCTCATGCTGGGGACCAGCCTAAGTGCCTTACATGAGTTATCTGGTTTAACTATCACAACATAGGTAGTCTTCGTTCCCCTTTTACAGGTGAGAAAACTGAGACTCAGGGGGGAGTAAAGTAAAGCTCTGGTAAGCAGAGGAGCCAGGGCCATAGTCTAGGCAATCTGAACCCTACACCCTCCTGCTTAACTCCTATGGCACGTTGCCTCTTTCCTGTTTGATCACTGACGAGTTTCTTCCTGGCTCTGAGTTGCTCTGAACGGCTGGTGAGTGATGAATCTTTCCAAGGCAGGAGCCCTCTGGCTGGGTTTAAGATGCCCCTTTGTTCTAAGGAAGCCTAGTCCAGGCCCCCATAAGGAGCTCTGCGGGAGGCAGCCCTGGACTTTGAGACCAGATCACTTCTGGCTCAGCCACTTCTCATCCCGGGCCCTCCCGGCAGGCAGTGTGGTGGATGGCTGGTGCAGCCCCTGAGCAGATGGCTGGGTGTGAGGAAGAGAAACGTGGACAGAGGGTGGGGACCCGAGGAAGACTTACAGATGGCAGAAATGGAATTTTTCGGGGAGCTGCTCTTTGGCTGGTGTCAAGGCTGAGAGGTAGATGGTCCCTGCTGAGGTCTTTGTATTGACAGCCTAGAACTCTGGGAGCTAAATAAATCCCCAGGTGTTTATATAGAGCTAATTGTAAATGTGCTTTTCTATAAATGGTAATACCTTCAAGATGTTTGGTTTCCTTAAACTCCTAACAGTATAAGAAATGGAGCTGTGGACTCTGGCTGGGGGAGGGGCCAATGGGTGGGGTCAGCCAGCTTAGTCCTTTGGGGTCCTGGAGACAGTTGAGGATTTTGCCTCCAAAGACCTGACATGGCCTTTCTCTCCCTCACAAGTCTTGTGTCCCCACGGGCAAATACTTGGAGGCCAAGCCACCAGGATGATGCCCCAGAAACCTCCAAGGCTGATTAGCTGCCTGAGTTTCCTCCTTCAGGCACAACTCCCTGCCCGTGTGCCCCCCACCACTGCAGATGTTGTGTGACATGGGCGGATGCCTTTCTGAAAAGGTGTGAGGAGCCCTCCTGAGCCCCCTGCCTGCCTCTCTGCTCCATGGGGGCTGACAGTGGTGGGGGGTATATGCTAAGCACCCTCCACAGACATACAAGCCACCAAGTAGACTAACCCAGCGAGGCAGGTGGGGTCCAGATCTGTGGGAGGGGCCGCTGGGGCATCCGAGCTCTGGAGCAGAGGCTTCTGACTGGGAGTGGCCGCCTCCTCCATCCCAGCAGGTCGGATGCTGTCCTTGAAAGATGGCCTGGCCCCCGTGGCCTGCACCACAGGCCGATTCCTCGGAGGCCTTGGTTTCAAGTCCTTCTCTTTGAGGATGGAGTGGCTTAGGGACCTAAGAGTACCCATGCTTCCCGGACTTCTGGATTCTCTGCCTTGCGGTTCAATGTGCTTATAGTTTGGGGCCTGAAAATTGAGGTGCTTGTTAATGGTGAGACCCTGGTGCAGTTTCCTCATCTGGGAAATGTGCACCAAATCCTACCTTGTGGGATGCTTGTGAGGACTAGCACACCCCAAACCTTGCCTGGCTCATGGGTGGCTCTCAGTAACAGGAGCCGGTGCTTTATTCTTTATTTAAAGGTGGTTTCACTGACACTACTTTTTAATGTAATCTTGGCTTCCCTGGGGAGGTTAATCGCCATCAAAAGCAAACGCCTGCATCCACTCCCAGCAGCCAGCTTTCTCTCTCACTGGGATTCATTTAAGGAATACTCTAGGGAAATCTATCAAGGCGTGGAATTGTTGGAACCGAGTGCATCTTGTTCTGTTTTAACCCCTTCCTGGGAAGGCCTGGGGATTCTCTCAAGTCTCAGGGTCTGGGCTGAAGCTGGGCTCCATGGACAGCACATGAGTTGCTGGGCCCAGCTGGGAACCTGTGCACTGATTCATACCTGTTGATGTCTGCGTGCCTGAATGACTCCACAGCTACAGGAGGGGGTGATTGGGGGACCGCACCCCAGCCTCTCCTTCTGTCCTCAGGGTCTGGCTCCCAGCTCCTGATCTTCCCTTAGTCCCTGTTCCTCACTTTTGCCTGTGGCTCTTATCTCAGGCCCCTTAGGGAACTGGAGTGAAGAGCCACATGATCTAGAGCTGGGCTTCTCCAACTTTAATGTGCATGCAAATCTTTAGGGGATGGTGATAAATTCAGATCTCGAGTCAGTAGGTCTAGGGCGAGGCCTGGGACTCTGCATTTCTAACTGAGTGCCAGGTGATGCCAATGCTGCTGTTCCACAGGCTGGAATGGAGACCATCCCGTGTCATAGTCCCTGCTTTGGAGACTGTGGTCAGCATAGAGAAGTCGGTAGAACATGGGCCTCAGGGCCAGACCTACGTGGATTTGAACTCCAGCTCTGCCATATGCCCTTAACATGATTTACATAATCCTCTTGAGCCCTTATCTGGAAAAATGCCTTTATCTGGAAAAAAGGATATAGGGCTGCTGGGACATTCAACAAGGTGATGGATGTAAAGCACACTGGCATCTAGGAGATGCTTGTTGCATATTATCTTTAGTGCTGGGTTTTGGGTGCTAATTTAGTCTGAGGCCTGGTGGCCTCAGTCCTGGCTGGGTTCTCAAGAGCCAGGATTGCCCATCCCCCACCTCTGCTCTGGCCTGGGGCCATTCTGACTGGGAGGACAGAACAGTACTTAGGAGCATGGACTTTGGTGCCAAACAGACCTGGGCTTGGTGGACTTGGGTCCTGGCACCACCACCCATTAGCTCTGGGACCTTGGGTATGTTACTTAGCCTCCCTGAGCTTCAGTTTTCTCATCTTTAAAATGGGGAAAATAATACTTACCAAGGAGGAATGTTGGGAGGGTTAGCGGTGATGTGTATGAAGAGCTCAGCACAGTGCAGGGCACATATTAACTACTATTTTTCTGGGGAGGTTGCAGAGGTGAGGAATTAAGGTTAAGCTCTGAGTTCCTTTGGTTGTGATATGATTCCTGAAAGGCCCCTGGTTACCCTGGACTTGTAAGAGGGTATGGGGTATGGTGAGAGGGGAGGAAGTACAATTCTAGTGCCCTGCTCTCTCTGCCACAGTTCATCACCTGCCTTCTCAGGGCCTCAGGTACCTCTTCTGAAGTCTGAATTATTCCCAATTCCATCTGCGGGAGGGCAGTTTAAAGCAGAATCCCATTTCAGCAAGAAGATCCTTTGTTGCATGGATCTGGAGACAGGGTCTGGAGCAGAGTGCTGTGGAACCGGGTCTGGGTGAGAATCAAAGAACATGTGAGCTGCTGGGAAGTACCGCTCACACGGTGGGGTCAGTGTATACAGGGGCCCCGGGAGTTGGTTGTAGAGGGAGGTGGTTCCTGGTGCAGCAGCTGGCAACCCTGGGCACCTTCGTCACCTGGAGGTTTTGTGCTCAGGCCTGGTGTGTGGAATACAAGCTTTTCTCTCCTTCCTGAGGGCAGCTCAGCTGAGGTGGCCCTGAGGAAGTTTCCCTTACTGCCTCTTGAATGCCCCTCAATGGCCTCTCCTCCTTAGGATCCTCCCCACCCTCCCTGTTAGGGTAGGAAGCAGCTCCCACAGCTGAAGTGTCACTGGCATGATGAGTAGGTATCCGTGCCTAGGCCTACCCTCCTGCCAGGGAGCCCCCCTGTACCATGGCACAGTGGTAGGTGCAAGTGGGTGAGGGTCAGACCCTTCTACCTGCCAGTCACGGCACCCCACAAACCGACCCTTTCTGACACCCAGAAGCCGTGAGGTATGATGGGGAAAGACCCTTGTCTGGATATCAGGAGTCCTGCGTGGCTTTGAACAAGTCACTTGTGCTTTCTGGGCTTTGCTCTTTTCATTGTAAAATTGGGTGGTAGGATTGAAGTTCCTTTCTGCTCTAAGGCTCCAGGAGCCTCAGGACACACCTGACCTTGCTGGGCCTTTTCCCAGGCTATTCTTGCCCCTGCTTCTCCTTTACCTAATCCCTCCCCAAAGACCATTTAGCTTACAGTAATTCCTTCTTCCCCCTCCTGACATGGGTAGCATTTGTGGTCTGTGGCATTCAGGCTGAACCTCATGTCAGTGTTGGTTGCCTGCATTGTTAAGTAACTGTTTTGTGGCTGGACATTCCATCTGTCTCCTCAACTAGACTTTAAGCTCCTAAAGGGCTTCTCTTTCTGTTGTATTTCGTGTTTCTTGCATGATGGTAAAAACTAAATGAACCTGGGCCTTCTGGGCTCAGAGCTCTGTCTCTCTTCTGTTTCTCTCTCTGCTTCTCTTTTGCTCTCCATCTCTCCCTGTCTCCTAATTGATAGCATAGCTCAAAGGAACAGAAGCTTGTGAGCAGCGAGGCTCGTGGGGGAATATAACACACATGGGGCAGGAGCGTGGGGCGGCTAGTGCTGTGTGTTTATTAGAGGAACTGAGAATCTCTCTTCCTCACCAGATGGGGTGTGAATTGGAGACTAAATTGCTTGGTGGTGTGTCCCTCCCCACCCCCCCCACCCCCCCAGGCCTGCCTGGGTCTCAGTGTCTCCTGCCTTGGACCTTACTTCCTGGCTGCACAAGGTCTGTGTCCCTCAGTCCCCCAATGGCCCCAACTGTGGGGGAGGCCCTCCCTTACCCTCTGTGTGCAGGGCCGCCCCTCACCCCCACCAGCGGGGCTTGAGTGTGGAAGTCGAAGGCTTCTGGTTCCCACACCTTGGCTCTGCTGTCGCAGGCAGCCAGCTGGCCCCTTGAACACAATGTGCAAATCTTCTCTGTTCCTGTTCTCGGCATTGTCCGCGGCCAGGCGCCTTGGCTGGGAATGTGGACCGGTGAATAGGAGAGGCATTTGCAGCCTGCAAATGAAACAGGCCCCCTGCCCCCCTTAACCCTCTGTCCCCTCCCCACCCCCAGGGAGAAAGGACTTTTTCACTCCTGGCCTTCTTGTGTTGCCTTTCCCTCTCCCTTCCAGAGTCCCTGCAGGCTGCTGTGTGTGCATGCGTGCGTGTGTGTGTGTGTGTGTGTGCGCGCGACTTTTCACAGTAGCTTGAAGGCTGTTCTACCCCGCCTTTATTGAAAGTAGAATGGAACAGAAGGGCACCAAACAGCTCATTGCTGTCTTTGTCTATACTGGACTGAGACATTACATCAAAAAATAACTAACCTATGGCACCCTAAGGCCATATCTTGTTGCAAACAAGGAATGTATCCTCTGACTAGGGTAAAGACCAGTAGTATGTGTGTGCATGCACATGTGTTTGACCATGTGGACCTGTGTGGGTACCTGAGCATACAGGTGCATGCCTGGAGGTTGAGTATGGGGCCCAGGACAATCAGCCTGTGGGAAACCCTCTGCTCTTGAAAAGTGTGGTCAGGCTAGAGTTAGAGTGGGCAGAACTGGTGCAGGACAAGAAGCAGCAATAGATAGTTTTACTGGGTCCTGGGAGGGACTGATCCTTACTCAGCCAGCGTTAAGTGAGAGAGGAGGGAAACAAGCTCTGGGTCACTGAGTGGATGGAGGGACTTATATTATGGGTATATGGGCCTGGCCATAGTACCTCCAGGAGTCAAGGCCATAGTTCTCTTATTCTTAAAAGGAGAAACTTCCTGAATGAGGCAGGTGCCTTGACCCTGGCTGCATCCACCCCAAGAGAACTTCTTGATTGTTTCCCTGCCACCAACTCGATGAACTCTGTTTCAAGAAGTGTTAACCTCTGTTACTGCCCTCAGATGTAAGGGGGGAGCAGAAGAGATTGATCTCTGTGGGCCAGAGCAGTCCCAGGGGCTCCCTCAGAAGGGGTGCCTGGACAGGTGATACTGGGACCCATAGTGAAGGTGCAAAAGCAGGGATTGAGCAAAGGCCTGAAGAAGGGGCTAGCAGAGGAGCTCCTGGCCAGACCCAGATCACAGGGAGATGGAAAAGGTAAGAGGTGGAGGCTTAGTACAGACAAGCTGGCAGGGCCAGGGCATGGCTCACCTGATTCACACAGAGAGAGGTAAGTTTGATGCAGAAGGCTAACACCCCAGCTTTTCTACCTGCCTTTCTCCATCTCTGGCTCTTGGCCTCAATGCTCCTTGGTCTTTTTTTCAACTGTTGTTTTGAAATAATTTCAAACTTCCAGTACAGTTGCAAAACTAAGACAAACCCAGACAGAGAACTCCAACATACTCCCCACCCAGATGCCCAGGTCCACCAACTTTTAACATTTTGCCACATTTACCGTATCATTCTATCTATCCATCTGTCCCTTCATCCATCTATTCATCTATCTATTTTCTGAACATCTGAAAGTAGGTTGTATACATCATGCTCCTTGCACACTTAATACTACCTCCATGTATGTTTCCAAAAAACAAGGATATTCACTTATGTAAATACCTTAAGTACAGTTATCAAGTTCAAGAAATTTAACATTGATATAAAGCTTATGGGAAGCGGGTGTGGCTCAATCGATAGAGCTCCCGTTTGCCATATGGGAGGCCCTGGGTTCGCTTCCCGAGGCCTCCTTGTGAGGGCACGCCGGCCTGAGCGGTGCGGTTGGCTGATGCAGCAACCTCACGGCAGGAAGCGGGTGTGGTGCAATGGATGGAGCACCCGTTTACCATATGAGAGGCCCCGGTTCACTTCCCGGCGCCTCCTTGTGAGGGCAGGCCGGCTCGCGCGGCTCCATGGGCTCGCGCGGCACCATGGGCTGATGCCGCAAGACCTCACAGCAAGGGGGAGATAAGCAGACACAGAGAAGACACGCAGCGAATGGACACAGCAAAACACAAGCAGGAAGGGGGGGATAAATAAATAAATAAATAAATCTTTAAAAAAAAAAATAAAGCTTATAGTCTATATTCCAGTTTTTATATGTCTCAATAATGTCCTTTGAGGCCTTTTCTCCTCCATTATTAGGTCCAGTCTGAGATCATGTATTGCATTTAATGTGCATTGTCTCTTCAGTCATCCTTTTTTTTTTTTTTTTTACTTTTGGGAACATATATAAAGGATAAACTTCCCCATCTCAACCACTCCCAAGCATACCATTCAGTGGGATTAATCACATGCACAGTGTTGTGCTACCCTACCCACCATCCATTATTAGAACTTTCCCATCACCCCAAACAGAAACCCTACAGCCATTATACATTAAGTGAAACCATACTACATCTGTCCCTGTGTGTCTGACTTATTATTTCACTCAACATGATGTCTTCAAGGATCATCCATGTTGTTACATGTATCAGGACTTCATTCCTTTTGTAAGGCTGAGTAATATTCTATGGTATGTCTATACCTTTTGTTTATCCATTTGTCAGCTGATGGACACTTGGGTTGCTTCCACCTTTTGATTATTGTGAATAACACTGCTATCAACACTGGTGTGCGAATGCTCCTAGGTCTTTGATATCCACCCCCTGGCCCCACCTTTAGGGTCTTTGTCTTTAACGTCCTCAGTCTTAGTTTTTCCAGCCTTGTCCTCCTCCTGCCTCTTTCTCCAGTTGCAGGAATTCTTGTGGACCGGAAGCCCCCATACTCTTCTGTGCTGCGAGAGAGATCCCTCTATTTTAGAAGCAGAAGTAGATGAGCTCAGGCCTGGGCAGAAAGCTGGGAGACAGGGAGAGGAGAGATTGAGAGAATGAGTTTCAAAGGGGGCCTCAAAGGTAGGGTCCACGGCCTCCCCAGCAAGCCAGAGACTCTCTAGGAGTGGCCCTTCACTGAAAGGAATCTGAGAACCCTGGGCCCTGGTCGGGGCCTGTCTGAGCCAGGACACTGACCACAGTGGGTGGTGGGGGCAGCCTGGGGCTGCTCTCTGGAATGCTGGTGTTGGGTTGCAGTGCAGATGCCAGCAGTGATAATGGGCAGGAACTGGACTTTCTGGTCTGCCTGCTGCCCCCAAGGCCACCGGAATGTATGAGAGGGGGACCAGCTAGAGGCTCCAGGTACTTAGGGTGGGCAGATGGAGACCAGACCACCTAAATGGAGAGGAGGGGGCAGACCACCATGAGGGAGAACCGAGTTCAAGCCCTTTCACAGAGTTTGTTGGTGCTGGCCACAGCAGAAGAATCCTAAAATCCCCATGCCACCTAGGACTTTGCCTCCAGATAGGATCACAGACATCCAGATCCGCAGGAGAAACCTTGGAGTTCATTTGGTCCACCCTCTCCTTTTACAGACTTGAAAACTGAGGCCCCTGGAGGCGGGCAGTAACCTGCCCAAGGAAGTGGTTGGTCCTCCCTACGGGGCAAGTAAGGGAGTCTCTCCTTTGCTCGCCATTCTGCCTCATTGTTCTCTGGTTCAGGAAGGGGCATCTTTTTATTCTCTCCCCACCTTTACCCCTGCTCAGGGCAGACTGACATGCATGTTTCTGTTTGTTTTTCATTTGTCTTTTCCCTCCCCAGGCTTGTAGTTCTGGATATGGGCTTGTTAAACAGCAAACCTCAAGTGTGGTCACCTGGTTTAGTTTTCCAGTTGCTAAAATAAATATCATACAGTGGATTGGCTTAAACAGCAGGAATTTATCGGCTCATGGTTTTGAGACTAGAAGTCCAAAATCAAGGTGTCAGCAAGGGGTGCTTTCTCCCTGAAGACTGTGGTGTCCTGGGCTGGGCTGCCGCAACCCTTAGGGCCCCTTGCCTCTTCTATCACATGCAATGCACATGGCAGCGTCTTCTCCTTTCTCTTCTGGCTTCCTTTGACTTCCAGCTGCTGGCTGCTCCCTGTGGCTTCTCTCTCTGTGGCCTCCTCTGTAAGGCCTCCAGTAATAGGATTCAGAGCCACCCTCATTCAGGTGGGCCGCACCTTGACTGAAGTAACCTCATCAGAGGGTCCTGTTTACAATGAGCTCATACCCACAGGAATGGG
>JAQZBX010021219.1:0-32448 GCA_029593785.1 Cabassous unicinctus
ACCATCAGAATTTCAACTCCCCTTAGGGAGTCAGGTAGTAGGAAGTGCTTAATAAGTTTACAAGAGCCTATTTGGAGTTCCCTGGAAGGAGGGGGTGGTCTAGAAGAGGCTTGAAAATCATTTCTGTGTGGTGAGCTCAGTCATCAGGGTCCCATTTGAATTTCAAAAGGGAGCTCATATTGATCAGGAGAGAGGAGGTAGGATCTGCTCATACAGCCTCCTGAATCCTGCTACCCTCAGAGAGTCAAACCTTCCCAAGGGAAAGTGACTGAATAACTTTCTAAAGAGCTAACTGACCCAATTAGAAAGGCAGCTCAGTGGAGGAATTTCTGCCTTGAATATATGAGGTTTCCTAGTTCAATTCCTGACTCCTCTAAGAGTAGTGATCCACCAGGATATCTAAAATCCAGCTGATATGTTAGGACAGGGAATATATAGACATTATTTTTGCACTTACTTCTTTTGGGTCCCTTAATCCTCCAAAAAAAAGTTACTTTAAAAAAAACTTAACTTAGTTTACTCACTGAAACCTACCTCAAATCCTGCAGAGAGAAATCTGCAGGGTAATTGATTAATGAAGACAGGCAGCCTGAGAAGCTCCACAAGGGCCCAAGAAGCAATGCTCTTCTTACTTAGTTTTGTTTGCCTGCTTCCTTGTGTGTTTGTTTGTTTGTTTTTGTTTCTTGTTTTTCTTTCCTCTTTCCTCACCCCATTTTTTAAAAATTAGGAGCTGCTATCTTGTTTTTTCTTTGCTGTGCTTCATCTTCCTTGATTTCTCACTTTCTATGTACACTGATTTGTCTACCAACACTATCTCTTTTCATTCCTTCATCTTTCTATCTTCTGCTTTTTGTTCTGGTTCCTACATTCCACTTTTCTTTATTTAGTCCTCATCTTTTCTGGTTTTGATTTCCATATAGTCTATTCTGTTTTATTTTTTATTCACTTTTTTACTTTCTGTCTTTTCTTTACATTTTCTCTCTCTCTTCATCATTCTAACCTTTTAAATAATTGTATATATTTTTCTCTATTTTGTTTCCCATTTCATTTTATGTACTCCACTATTTTATTCCTATTACTCTACACTACTTACATGAGTAAAACATTCATTTTACTGTCTTATATGGTCCCTCTTTGAACTCTTGTTATTATTATTACTATTATACTTTGTCTTTTACTACCTCTTTCACTTTCTCTGGCCCTAATATTTTTCCTTCAAAGGAACATAGAAAGCCACAAGAAAATAGAAGAAAAATAACAAAGTGCTAAGGAGAAAACAACACAAACACAAAACCAGCAGCTAAATAAAACTCTAGAGCAGAGAGAGAAGCTAATCAACTGAATAAACCAATCAAAATAAAAAAGATGACCAGAGGGCAACAAAAAATTACAAAAAATGCTAAGAAACATGAAGACATGGACAAGTTCAATGAACAAACTAAAATCCAGGAAGAGATGCAGAACATAGAACAACTAATCAAAGCTGTCTAAACAAATATGGGCTAAATTAATGAAATGAAGGAAGAAATTAAGGATATTTAGAAGAAACTGGGAGAACATACTGAAGTAATTGTAAACATATATAAAAAGATAATGGATATGATGGTCATTGTGTTAGTCAGGGTTCTCTTAGGAAACAGAATCAACAGGACATATCTGTCAATAATATGAGAATTTAAAAGAGTCTCTCATGTAACTGTGGTGATGCAAAAGTCCAGGTTCCTCAGGCAGGCTGCAAACCAAGGCCTCTGATGAAAGTCTGATGAAAGGTCTTTGATGAGTTTCTGGGAGAAGTTGGCTGTCCAATGATGAGTTGGGAAATCACTTCCCCTTTTAAGGCATTCAACTGATTGGATAAAAGCATCACCCACTGACGATGCAATCTCCCTAATTGATGCAGATGTAATCAGCCATCTAAGCAGTAAACTCAATAGAGATTCAAGTCCATAAATGCTCTTGAATTACAATTAGCCCAGTGCTTGCTGGAAAAAACACCCGGACACAATTACCTGGCTGAGTTGTCACATTAGCCTAACCAACACAGTGATGAATGGCACAATCTAAGAAAGCAAAAAGACCACTCTTATCACATAACAGCAGATTTGAACAGGCAGAAGAAAGAATTAGTGATGTGTAAGATAGTACATCTGAAATCAAACAGATAGTAGAAAAGATAGATTAAAAGGTAGAAAAATCCAGAAGGGGCTTAGGGATTTAAACAACAACACAAAGCCCTCAAACATATGCATTACAGGCATCCCAGAGGGAGAAGAGAAGGGAAAGGAAATAGAAGGCATGTTGAAGGAAATAATAGCTGAAAACTTCCAAATCCTATTGAGGGATATGGATGCACATGTCCAGGAAGCACAGCACACCCCAAAGAGTATAAATCCCAATAAGCCTACAGCTAGCCATGTACTTATCAAAATATCTAATGCTCAAGACAAAAAGAAAATACTCAAGGCAGCAAGAGAAAAGAGAACCATAACATACAAGGAAAGCTCAATAAGTTTAAGTGCTGATTTCTCATCTGAAACCATGGTGGCAAGAAGGCAGTGGTATGACATAGTCAAGGTACTAAAACAAAAAACCTCCTGCCAAGAATTCTCTACCAAGCAAAGCTGGCATTCAAAAATGATGGAAAGATCAAAATATTCACAGATAAACAGAAGTTAAGAGAGTATGCTAAAAAGAAACCTGCCCTCCAAGAAATACTAAAAGAAGTTCTGCAAGTTGAAAGGAAAAAACAGATGAGAGAGAGATGGAGGAGAGAGTAAGAACAACAAAAAGGCAAAAAGAGAAATAAAAACAATATATGACATACACTAACCCAAAGAAAATATGGCTGATGCAAGAAATTCCTTAAGAGTAATAACACTGAATGTCAATGGATTAAATTCACGAGTCAAGAGACACAGATTGGCAGAATGGATAAGGAAATTGACCCATCTGTTTGTTTTTTACAAGAAACTCACAAGAGACCAAGGGATTCAAGGACACTGAAAGTGAATGGCTGGAAAATAATTTTACAAGAAAACAATAACCAAAAAAAGGACAAGAGTAGCTACACTAATATCAGACAAAATAAACTTTAAAATTAAAATTATTGTAAGAGACAAAGACAGACACTATATATTAGTAAAAAGGGTAATGTTTCAAGAAGAGTGAACAATCATAAACATTTATCCACCTAATAAGGGCACCTGAAAATACATGAGGCAAACACTGCAAAAACTAAGTGGAGAAATAGATGACTCTACAATTATAGTGGGGGACTGTAATATACTATTATCACCATTAGACAGAACATCTCAACAAAGAATCAATAAAGAAACAAAGAATCTGAGTAATACATTATGCGATTTGGACCTAACAGACATATACAGAACACTACACCCAAATACAGGGCCAGAGAACCAGATACGGCACAAATATATGGAAGTAAAACAACACATTCCTAGATAAACAGTGGGTCAATGAGGAAATTTCCAAAGAAATCAGTAACACCTTTAAACAAATGAAAATGGCAACAAAAACATACCAAAAAGTCTGGGATGCAGCCAAAGATGTATTGAGAGGGAAATTCATAGGTATAAATGCACATACCAAAAATAAGAAAGAGCTAAAATTGAAGACCTAACCACACACTTGGAGGAATTGGAAAAAAAACAAACTAACCCCAAAAGAAGTAGAAAAAATATAATAACAAAGATTAGAGAATTAAATGAAATAGAAAATAAGAAAGCACTAGAAAAAATAAAAGAAAACCAAATCTGGTTCTTTGAGAAGATCAATAAAATTGACAAACCCTTATCCAGATTAAAAAAGAAAAAGAAAGAGCAAGTGCAAACACACAAAATAAGAAATGAGGAAGGGGATATCACCACTGACACCACGGTAATAAAAAGTATCATAAGAGGATGCTTTGAAAAATTATATGCCAAACAGAATGACAATTTAGAGGAAATGGACAAATTCTTAGAAACTCACAAACAGCCAACATTGATAAAGGAAGAAATTGATGAACTCAAGATTTTTATTACATGTAAAGAGATAGACTCAGTCTTAACAACCTCCCAAGTAAGAAGAGACCAGGACCAGATGGCTTCACAGATGAATTCTACCAAACATTGAAGAAAGAGCTAACACCAATCCTGCTTATGTTCTTCCAAAAAAATAGAAGTAGAAGGAGCATTCTATTCTATGATGCCAACATTACCCTATTAGCAAAGCCAAAGAAAGATGCCACAATAAAGCTAAATTACAGGCCAGTCTCTTGAATGAATCTAGATGCTAAAAACCTCAACAAAATACTTGCTAATCACATTCAAGAGCATATCAAAAGAATTATACACCATGATCAAGTGTGTTCCATGCGGGGTATCCAAGGATGTTTCAACAAAGGAAAATAAATCAATGTAATACACCACATAAACAGATTGAGTCAAAAATTTCACATGAAAAAGCATTCTACAAAATACAGCACTCTTTCCTAATAAAAACACTGCAAAGGATAGGAGTAGAAAGAAACTTTCTGAACATGATAAAGGGTAAATATGAAAAACTCACAGTTAACATCATCTTTAATGGTGAAATCCTAAAATCATTCCCTTTAAGATTTGGAACAAGACAAGGATGCCCACTACCATCACTCCTATTTAACATTGTCTTAGAAATACTTGCTCGAGCACTGAGGCAAGAATATGATATAAAAGGCATCCAGTTTGGAAAAGAAGAAATAAAAATTTCATTATTTGCAATGACATGATCCTATACATAGAAAGCCCTGAGAAATCTACAACAAAGCTTCTAACACTTAAAAATGTGTTCAGTAAAGTCGCAGGGTATAAGATCAATGCTCAAAAATAAGTAATATTTCTGTACACCAATAAGGAGCAATCTGAGGAGGAAATCAAGAAAAAAATACCATTTACAATAGTAACTAAAAGAAATACGTAGGAATAAAGTTAACTAAAGATGTAAAAGACTTATATACAGAAAGCTACACAACACTGTTAAAAGAAATCAAAGAAGACTCATATAAATTAAAGAATATTCCCTTTTCTTGGATAGGAAGACCAAACATCATTAAGATGTCTATCCTACCCCAACTAATCTACAGATTTAATGCAATCCCAATAAAAATCAACACTGTATTTTTTAAGAATTGGAAACACTAACTACAAAATTTATTTGTAAAGGTAAGAGGCCCTGAATTGCCAAAGACATATTGAAATAGGAAAATGAAATTGGATGTATCACACTACCTGACTTTAAATCATCTACAGTGGTCAAAAAAGCATGGTTATTGGCACAACATGACATACTGACCAATGGAACCAAATTGAGAGTTCTGATATAGATCCTCGCATATACAGTCATCTGATATATGACAAGTCCACCAAGCCTACTCAGTTGGGAGAGAATAGCCTCTTCAACAAATGGTTCTTGGAGAACTGGATATCCATATACAAAAGAATGATAAAGGAACACCATCTCACACCTTATACAAAAATCAACTCAAATGGATCAGTGATCTAATTATGAGAGCCAAGTCCATAAAGACCTTGGAAGATAATGTGAGGAAGCATTTACAGAACATTTTAAAAGGAAATGGTTTTATGAACTTCACACCCAAAGCATGAGGAGTGAAAGAAAAAATATATTAATGGGATCTTCTCAAAATTAAAAACTTCTACACCTCAAAGGAAGTTATCAAGAAAGTGAAAATGCAGTCTACCCTATTGGAGAAAATATTTGGCAACCATATATCTGATAGGAGCCTAATATCCTACATATATAATGAAATCCTACACCTCAAAAACAAAAAGATAAACAACCCACTTAAAAAATGGGCAAGGGACCTGAAAAGTCACTTCTCTAAGGAAGAAATACAAATGGCTGAAAAGCACATGAAAAGATGCTTGACATTGCTGGCTATTAGGAAAATGTAAATCAAAACTATAATAAGATACCATCTTACACCAATTAGAATGGTGGCTATTAAAAAAAAGCACACTTTAAGTGTTGGAGAGGAAATTAAGAATGGGAAACTTCAGCCACTGCTCGTGGAAATGGTGAATGTAGAGTGATGAAAGGCAAAATGTCAGAAAAATTATTTTTCATTTTTTAATATCCCAATCTTTTAAATTTTATTTTATTTTTATTTTTTTTAATTTTTATGAATTTTATCTAACATTTAAACTTTCATTATTATTTCATTTTCTTATTAAATATATTTAGCTATTGTAATGGCTTCATCTTTGAAGAGGCTTTGGATCACAGAAGGGTTACAACTGGGATGGTAGAGGATTGTTGGTGTGGGTTGTCATGGATGGGGGATGCATGGGAGGAAGTTCACCTGAGAACTTTCTCAGGAGAATTTTTATATAAAAATATTTAAATGTTCATGGTGCATTGTAACAGTGGGTGGATTATCACTCAATAAATGAGAGAATTCTGAATTCCCAACCTGGAGAGCTCTGCCACACTCTATAAGGGAACAGCAACAGTACCTTAAGTGCAGGGGCAGTGATTGACAAAGTTGGAAGATTCACTGATGGGTCCTTCATATTGATGACTAGCCTTATGAGTCTTTGCTCTTGAAATTAAAACTTAGCCTATTGTTATGGAGTGCCTAAGTGTTGCCTCCTGAGAGCCTCCTTGTTGCTCAAGGGTGGCCTCTCTTTAAGCCGAACAGCATAGGAATTCATTACGTTCCTCCTAGCATAGGACATGACTCCTGGGGATGAGCCTCCCTGGCCTGAGGGATTACTACCAAGCACCAACTAGCAATGTGACTGGGAAAAGACCTCTAATAAAAAGTGTAAAAGGTAAAGACAAATGAGTTTATATCGGTAAGAGACTTAAAAGTGAGTCAGGATGTCATCCCCGAGGTAATGCTTATGCACATCTCAGTAGGATCTCCTAGACTTCTAAAGTGGATACCACTCCAAATAGTGGGGCTTCTGTGGGTTGGAAGACACCCAGATCCTATGGTCAAGGCAGATAGTTCCAGAGTTTGGTGCATTGCCAGTGGGCCCTACTTTGGAGTTTGTGCTCCTGAGAGTGATAGAGATAGACTCAATTGCATAAACATATAAAAGAAATTGTAAACACATAAAAATAACAAATCTTATGGTAATGAAAATCACAATGGAAGGAATTAAAAATACATTAGAATCACACAAAAGCAGATTACAACAGGCAGAGGAATAAATTAACAAAGTGAATGATAGGGCATCTGAAATCACACTGATAGTAGAACACATAGACAAAAAATGGGAAAAAAAAATAAGCAGAGATTCAGGGAATTAAAAAACAGCATAAAATTCACAAATATATGCATTGTGGATGTCCCAGTGGGAGAAGAGAAGGAAACAAGTGTAGAAGGAGTGTTTGAGGAAATAAAGGCCAAAATTTCCCAACTCTTATGAGGGACATATATGTACATGTCCAGGAAGCACAGCATACTCCAAACAGAATAAATTCTAGCACACCTACTTCAAGGTACATACTAATCATATTGTCAAATGCCAAAGAGAATCCTGAAAGCAGCAAGAGAAAAGAAATCCATCAAATAAAAAGGAAGCTTGTTAAGATTAAGTGCAGATTCCTCATCTGAAACCATAGAGATGATAAGGTAGTGTTATGACATAGTTAAGGTGATGAAAGAAAAAATCTTCCAGTGAAGAATTCTATATGCAGAAAATTTTAATTTATTTACTTAAAAAATGAGGGAGAGCTCAAAATATTCAAAGATAAACAGAAATTAAGATAATTTGTCAAAAAGAGTCTTGCTCTTCAAGAAATATTGAAAGGAATTCTGCAGGTTGAAAGGAAAAATGAGAGAGAGAGGTCTGGAGGAAAGTGTAGAAAGGAAGACTATTAGTAAGAGTAAATAAACAGGTAAAAAGAAACAAAAATAAAATGACATATATAAACTTAAAAAGTGGCTGAAAGAAGTACTGCCTTTACAGTAATAATATTGAATGTTAATGGATTAAACTCCCCAATTAAGAGAAAGAGATGGCAGAGTGGATAGGATAATATAATTCAACTATATTCTTTATACATGAGACTCACCTTAGACCCAAAGACACAAATAGGTTGCAAATGAAAGATTGGAAAACTTTTTCCATGCAAATAGTAACCAAAAAGGGTCTGGAGTAGCTATACTAATATTGGAGGGAAAAAAGCATTAAATGCAAAACTGTTGTGGGATAAAGAAGGACATTATATATTAATAAAAAGGTAATCTACCAAAAAGAAAGAACAATGATAAATATTTATTCACCTAACCAAGGTGTCCCAAAATACATGAGGCAAACACAAAACTAAGAGGAGACATAAATATCACTACATTCATATTGGGTGACATCAATACACCACTCTCAGCAATTGACAAATCATCTCAACAGAGGATCAATAAAGAAGAGAGACCTGGAATAATATATTACAGGAACTAGGCCCAATGGTAAGATACAAAACATTACACCCCAAAACAGAAAATATACATTCTTTTCAAGTGCTCATGTATCATTCTCCAGAATATACCACATGTTTCATCATAGAACAATTGTCAAGAAGTTTAGAAAAATTGAAATTATACAAAGCACTATCTCTTACTACAGTAGAAGGAAGCTGGACACCAATAATTGATGGAAAACTGGAAATTTTGCAAATTTAAAGTTTGTGAGTTAAACAATGCTCTCTTAAAAATTCACCTGGTCAAGAAAGAAATTGCAAGAGAAATCCGGAAATATCTTGAAGCAAATGAAAATGAGAACACAACATATTAAAACTAATGGGATGCCATAAAGGCAGTGCAGAGAGAGAAATTTATGGCTAAACGCCTACATTAAAAAAGAAGAAAGGGGTGGATGTGGCTCTACTGGTTGGGCATCCGTCTCCCATATGGAGGGACCTGGATTTGATTCCCGGGACCTACCGTTAAAAGAAGAAGAAGAAGAAGAAAGAAGTAACATCAAAGATGTAACTTCACATCTGAAGGAATTAGAACGAGAACAGCATTCTAAACCTGGAGCAAGCATAAGGAAAGAAATAACAAAGATTAGAGAAGAATTCAATGAATGTGAGAATTTAAAAACATAGAGAGAATTAACAAATTCAAAAACTGTTTTTTTGAGAAGAAGAGTAAAACTGACAATCTCTTAGTAAGACTAACAAAGAAAAAGAGAGAAGATGCAAATAAAATCAGAAATGACCACACAGAAATAAAGAGTATTGTAAGAGGATACTATGAAAGCTCTATGTAAGCAAGTTGGACAACTTAGATTAAATGGGTGAATTTCTAGAAACACATGAGCAACATCCACAGTGGAATGAAGAAACTGAAGATGTCAACAGTCCAATCACAAGTAATGAGAATGACTTAGTCATCAAAACCCTCCCCAAACAATAAAACCCAGGTCCAAATGGCTTCACAGGTGAATTCTACCAATCATTCTGGAAAGAACTAACAACAATCCTCTGCAAACTATTCCAAAAAATTGAAGAGGAGGAAACATTACTTGATTCATTCTATGATGCCAACATTACCCTAATACCAAAGCCACATAAAGACACTACAAAAAAAGAAAATTACAGACAAATTTCTACAAAGAACTTAAATGCAAAAATCTCAACAAAATTCTTGGAAATCAAAGCCAACACATCAAAAGAATTATACACCATGATCAAATAGGTGATATCCCAGACATAAAAGAATTGTTCAACATAAAATTAATTTATAATTAATACACCACATTAGCAGACTGAAGGAATAAAATAACTATCATCTACATCAACTGTTAAAAGACATTCGACAAAAACATTTTGGAATAAAGGAATACAAGGAAAGTTATTCAACACGATAAAGGCATACATGAAAAACCCACAGCTAACATCATACTTAGAGTGAAAGTCTTAAAGCTGTCATCTAAGATCTGGAACAAGACAAGGATGCTCAATGTGACCATTTTTATTTAACATTGTGTTAGAAGTTCTTCCTAGAGCACATACCCACAAAAAAGGGAGGCAGGGGACATTTCCAAATTGGAAAGGAAGAAGTAAAACTTTCACTATTTGCAGATGATATGATCTTATATATATAAATCCCTGAAAAATCTACAAGAAAGCTACCAGAGCTGATAACTAAGTTCAATAAAGTGGCAGTATATAAGATCCATATGCAAAATTGAGCAGTGTTTCTTTACAATTATAATGAGTAGTCTGAGGTGGAAATCAAGAAACACTTCCATTTACAATAGGAACTAAAAGAATAAAATATCTAGGAATAAACTTAACTGAAAGCATAAAGGACTTGGACAAAGAAAAGCACAAAATATTACAAAAAGAAATCAAATATCTAAATAAATGGAAGTATATTCTATGTTCATGGATTGAAAGATTAAGCATCATTAAAATGTCAATTCTACCTAAATTGATTTACACATTCAGTGCAATCCCAAAAAAATTCCAACAGCATATTTACAGAAATGGAAAAGCCAATTATCAAATTTATTTGAAAGGGTAACAGGCCCCAAATAGCGAAAAAAAATCTTGAGAAAGATCAATGAAGTTGAAAGACTCACACTACCTGACTCTAAAGTGTACTACACAGCTACAGTGGTCAAAACTGCATGGTATTGGCAATAAGATAGAAATATTGATCAATGAAACTGAGCAGAGAGTTCAGAAATAAAACCACACATTTATGGCCAACCGATGTTCAACATTGATGTCAAACCCATTCAACCGGGACAGAATAGTCTCTTTAACAAGTGGGACTGGTAGAACTGGATATCCATGTCGAAAATAATGAAAAAGGATCCCTATCTCACATCCTCTGCAAATGCTAACTCAAAAAGGATCAAACACCTAAATATAAGAGTCAGGACCATAAGCTCCTAGAAGGTAATGTAGGAAGTAATTGCATGACATTCTGGTAGGCAAAGGTTTCATGAACTTTAAATACACAGTGCAAACAATGAAAGAAAAATTGTATAAATGGGACACCCTCAAAATTAAAAATATTTATGCTTCAAAAGATTTAGTCAAGAAAGTGAAAATGCAGCCTACTCAATGGAAGAAAATATTTGGGAACCACATATCCAAAAAGGTTCTAATATCCAGGATGTATAAAGAAAGCCTACAAATAAATAATAATAAGCAAAAAAAAATATTTTTTAAAGGGGCAATAGACTTGATCAGACACTTTTCCAAAGAGGAAATATGGATGGTGAAAAACACATGAAAAGATGCTCGACATCACTAATTAGGCAAATACAAATTAAAACTACAGTGAGATATTCCACATCTGTTAAGCTGGCTGCTATTTTTTAAAATATGGAAATATACAACTGTTCTAGAGGATGTGGAGAAATAGGAACACTCATTCACTGATGCTGGGAATGTAGAATTGTGCAGTCACTGTTGAGGACATTTTGGCAGTTTTTCAGGAAGCTAAGTATAGCATTGTCAGATGACCTGGCAATTCCACTGCTAGATATATATTCAGAAGAATTGAAAGCAGGGATACAAACAAATATATGTACACCATTGTTCACCCAGGTGTCCATCAACAGGTGAATGGATAAACAAAATGTGGTAGTTTATAAGATGGACTATTATTCAGTTGTTAGAAGGAATAGAGTTTTGATACATAAAACAAGATGGATGAACCTTGAGGACCTTATGTTGAGTAAAATAAGCCAGAAACAAAAGGACAAATATTGCATGATCTCACTATGAACTAAGGATAGTGAGCAGACACAAAGAGGTAGAGTCTGGAAAATAAGTTACCAGGGGATAGAAAGGCAATAGAGACTGATGAGTTCATGCATAATCTGAGCAGAATTTATAATGTGGTTAATTTTAACAGTTTGGAAATAGATGTTATGGTGGCACAATGATATGACTATAATCAGCAGTGCTGAAATGTTAATGCGAATGTGGTTGAAAGGGGAAGTTTGATTTGCACATGAGGCTAGAAGGAAAGCTAGAGGACAAAATGGGCAAGTGGATAAATCAGTGAATTCTGGGGTAGTTGAGGATTGCAGTTAAGAATATGAATATAAGAATGTTCTTTCAGGATCTATGACAAAGTCATGTCACTAACACAGGGTGCTAATAGTGGTGTGATATATGGGGAAAATTCATATAAAACATAATTCTATGGGACATGAATGGGTTTGTGGTGTCATAGCGATGTTTTCTCAAAAGGTAGAGGCCCACCCAGTAGCTAACAGACTATTAAACTTCCATTCTGGGGAAGCCCTGTTAATTTCTGAATTAAAATAGCAAAAGTCTCTGAAATATATAAGCCACATGTAAGAAAATAAAACAGATCTATATGCCAAGCCATCAATATTAAGCCTTGAACTTTTGAACCATATTTCCATAAAAATGAAACTTAGCCTAATTATAATTTATGCCTAATAGTTACCTCCTGAAAATCTCCTTGTTACTCAAATGTGGCCTCTCTCTTTCAGCCAAATTCAGCAAATAAGCACACTACCTTTCTGCCAACATGGTTCATGAGTCCTTGTGATGAACCTCCCTGATACCGAGGGAATATTACCAAGCACTTACCAGTGATGCATTTGGAAAGCGATTTTGACAAAAAAGTGGAAATATTAAATAAAAAGTTTTTATGGTTAAGAGATTTCAAAGTGAGTCAGGAGATCATTCTGGAGGTTATAATTATGCAGGACTAAGACATATTTCACTCCCTGCCAAAGTAAACACAGCCCCAAACAAGAGTCCTCTTGAGGACTCTGGGGATGTATGGACACTAGAGGAAAGGCACAAAGCCTCATTAAATCAACACCTCTTCAGTGGGCCTTATTTGGCAATATATGATAATCTATTTTCCCAATATAACATAGGTGTATGAGAATAATTTCTAATTCCCTTAATCATGATTCTTTTACTCCCTTTATTTGAGAGTATAATTCTCAATATACCCATTAAATATATCTCTTGGTGTCTAAATCTTTTGGATTGTTCATATGCCAGTTGAGACCTGAATCCCATTGAAGTAGTGGCCAGCTCCTTCTCTCCAGTTCTTCGAGGTTGCCCTGGACAACCAACAAAATGATGGTGATGGACAAGTTCCATCCCCAAAAACAAGGAGTATCTACAACTACAAGCTAAACAATTCCTTTCATCTGTCCCATGATATCTATGCCACTTTCAGCCTCAAGCAGTCAGAGTGGACATTCCCAAGTCCCTCAAGACTGAAGAGTTAATTATCATAAAGGGGGAGTGTAACCACAGATCAAAGTAGATTTATTGTTTTTCTGGTTATTTTCTTCTCTTAAGGAAAGAACTTGTAACAATGATATAAAAAAGTGGTTGCGAGAGGTTCAGTAGGGAGGGGGAGGGATGAATGAGTGGTACACAGGACATATTTTCATTTGTGAGATTCATCTGTATGATACTGTGATAATGGACACATGACATGATGCATTTGTCAAGGCATGGAACTGTACAGCACAAAGTGTAAAACATAAACTATAGACTTTTGTTAGTAGCAATACTTCAATATTGGTTCATCAAGTGGAACAAATGTATCAAACTAAGACTTTAATAGCAGGGGAAACTATATGTGGAGTGTGTGGATGGTTTATATGGTAATTCCCTATATTTTATGTGTAATTTTTCTGGAAATTTAAATCTAAAACTTCTCTAAAAGTAAAGTTTATTATTATAAAAAATTTCTATAAACAAATTAAAAGGCTGGAAACAGTCTTTGGAGGAATTCTGGGAAGATGGAGGATTAGAGGGATACTGGACTCACTTCTCTCCATGACAGGCAGAAATGGCATGGATAAAAAGTCATAGGGTATAAGACACCAGAGGAAACTGGACATCACCCATAAGAGAGAAGGGCAAATGAAAAGACTCCTAATGGGAAAACTCTCAAACATATTATGACCAGGGTTTGTACTGAAAGGGCTGCCAAAGTGCACCATCTACTAGTGGACCAAGAAGTTCATGTAAGGTAATTAAAAGTAAATAAATGAGTGGCTTCTTTGGCCCTTTACAACCTCCCTCTCTAAGGCCCTTGGAAGCAGGACTGTAACTCATTACTGGGAATATGGCTCAGATTTGAGCAATTAAAAAGGGATAATCCTAAAGAGCTAGAACAGGTTGAACCCAGAATCAAAGAATGGCATCAACACACAGCCTCACACCAATGAATCCCTATTGAAGAGAGAGAAATTGAGCATCAGATTAAGCTCACCATCATAATCAGATGCCTAGATATCTGCAAAAAAGTTGCAAACATTACAAAGAAAGAAAATGATAAATATGGCCCAAGCAAAGGAACATATCAATGCCCCAGATGAGACACAAGATTTGAGACAAATAATCATTGAGCTTCATGCAAATCTTCTAAATCACATCAAAGATTTGAAAAACAATATGGCTGAAGAGATAAGGAAATTAAGACGGCAGAGGGCAAGCACAAGAATTTGAAAACATGAATAGAAAATAACAGAGCTTACGGGAATGTAAGACACAATAGTGGAGATCAACAAAAACATTAGAGGCATACAACAGTATACTCAAAATGATAGAAGAAAGAATAATTGATGTGGAAGACAGAACAGGTGATTTGAAGAGAGAGAACAGAGAGGAAACAATGGGAAAAAATTGCAGGCACTAAGGAAGTTAAAAGAATCATGAAGCATAATACCATACATGACATAGGAGTTCCAGAAGAAGAAGATAAGGGAAAAGGGAAAGAAAGAGAGTTGAGGAAATAATGGTTGAAAAATTCCCAGCCCTCATAAAGAAATGAATTTACATGTCCAAAAAGCACAGCATAATCCAATTAGAATAAATCTGAACAGACCTACTCCAAGACACATACTACACAAAATGCCAAATGCCAAAGATAAACAGAAAATTATGATAACAGCAAAGGAGAAGCAAACCATCAAATAAAAAGGGGGTTGCTCCCTAAGACATAGTGAGGCTTTCTCATCAGAAATCATGGAAATGAGAAGACAGTGGCATTATATAATCAGGAAACTGAAAGAGAAAAATTGACAGCCAAGAATTCTTTATCCAGCAAAATTGTCCTTCAAATATGAAAGTGAGTAAAATATTTACAAATAAACAGAAACTAAGAGAATTCTTAATAAAGAATACAACTATGCAGAAAGTGTCAAAGGGAGCTGTACAGGCTGAAAGAAAAAGACAAGATGGAGAGGCTTGGAGGAGAGTGTTGCAGGCAAGATAGCAGAAAAGATAGCCAAATGAGTAAAGAGACAGAAAAAATAAGAAGTGGCATATAAAAACCAAAGAATAAAATGGTAGAAGTAAATAATGTATTACAGTAATATCATTGAATGTGAATGGATTAAACTACACAATCAAAAGATATAAACTGACAGAATGTATTAAAAAAAAACAAAACTCATCCATAAACTTTTTACAGGAGACTCCCCTAAGATCCAAAGATAAAAATCAGCTGAAAGTGAAAGGTTGGATAAAGATGTTCCATGCAAAATGTAACCAAAAAGAGCAGGGTTAGCCATAGTACTATTGGACAAAAGAGACTTTAAATGAAAAAAGTTATGAGATGAAGAAGGACAATATATATATGGCCCAATCCACCAAGAAGTTACAGTCATAAATATTTATGCACCTAACCAGGGTGCCACCAAAATGCATAAGGCAATCTCTGGCAAAACTGAAGGGAGAAATAGACATCTTAATATAATAGTTGAAGACTTCAATACACCACTCACATATTAGATAAAACAAATAGACAGAAGATGAACAAGGAAACAGAGATCCAGAACAATATGATAAATATTCTACACCTAACAGACACATACAAAACCTGGCATCCCAAATCAGTGGGTCATATATTCTTCTCAAGTGCTCATGAATCTTTCTGAAGGATAGACCACATGTTGGGTAAAAAAAGTAGGTCTCAATAAATATAAAAAGATTGAATTACACAAAATACCCTCTCAGATCATTATGTAAGGAAGCTGGAAATCAATAGTAGAAGGGAAACGGCAAAATATGCAAATGTATGGAGGCTAAACAATCAGTGGATCAAAGAAGAAATTGTAATAGAAATTAGTAAATATGAAATGAATGAAAATGAGAACACAGTGTATGAAAATATGTGGGAGTGTAGCAGATGTGGCTCAAGAAGTTGGGCACCTGCCTACCACATGGAACATCCCATGTTCAGTATCCAACGCCTCCTAAAGAAGATGAACAAGACAGTGAGCTCATGCAATGGGCTGGTATCATAAGCTGACACAATGAAATGATATAAGGAGATGATGCAATGAGGAGACACAATGAAGAAACACAATGAGAGACACAATCTTCAGGGACCAGAGGTGGGTCAAGTGATTGAGCACCTCCTTCCCACATAGGAGGCCCCAACTTCATTTCCCAATGCTCCCTAAAATGAAGCCAAGCAGACACAGAGAGTACAGAGCAAATACAAACAATGAGGGAGGGAAAAAAGAAGTAAAATAAGTCTTAAAAATAAAACATAGGGGATACAGTAAAGGCAATGATGTAAAGGAAAATTTATAGCCCTAAACTGCAATATTAAAAAAGAAAAAGAACAAAAATCAAAGACCTAACTGAACACTTGGAGAAACTAGAAAAATAACAGCAAACAAATCCCAAAGCAAGCAGAGAGAAAAAAATAATAAAAATTGGAGCAGAAACAAATGAAATTGAGATAAAAAAATATAAAAGAAATCAACAAAATTAAAAGCTGGTTCTTTGAGAAGATCAATAAAATTTATAACCCCTAGCCAGACTAACAAAGAAAATAGGAGAGAAGATGCAACTAATTGAAAGAGGGGAATGTTATGACTGACCCCACAAGAATGTAAAAGTTCATAAGAGGGTATTATGAGAAACTGTATGCCAACAAATTAGACAATCTAGATGAAATGAAAAAAATTCTTGAAATGAACAACCTACATGGACTCTAAAAGAAATACAAGAATTCAACAAAAAAATCGCTTTTAAAGATATTGAATCTGTTAACAAAAATCTCCCAACAAAGAAAAGTCCAGGGTCAAAAGACATCACAGGTGAATTCAACCAAGCTTTTTTAAGAAGAAGTAATACCAATCCCGGTTAAAAAATTCCAAAAAATTGAAGAGGAGGGAAAGTTACCCAACACTTTATGATGCCAACATCACCCTCATGCAAAATCAAATAAAGATACCCCAAGAAAGGAAAATTACAGACCAATCTTTCTAATGAACATAGATGGAAAAATTCTCAAAAAATGCTTGCAAATAGAATCCAACAGCATATGAAAAGAATTATACACCATGACTAAGTAGGATTTATTCCTGGTATGCAAGGGTGGTTCAACATAAGCAAATCAATTAATGCAATACACCACATTAAAAAAATGAAGAATAAAACACATTATCATCTAAATAGATGCATACAATATATTCAACAAAAGCAAGAATCCTTACTTGAATAAAACACTTCAAAAGATAAGAACAGAGGAAAGTTCCTCAATATAATAAAGGACGTATATGAAAAACCCACAGTCAACATTGTACTTAATGGGGAAAGGTTGAAAGCTTAACCTCTAAGATCAGGAACAAGACAAAGATGCCCATTGTCACACTGTTATTTAACATAGCATTGAAAATTCTTGCCAGAGCAATTAGCCAATAAAAGGAAATAAAAGCCATATGCTGGAATGGAAGAAGTAAAACTTCCCTATATTCTCTATCTGCAGAAGAAATGATCCTGAAAAATCCACAACAAAACTCCTAGAGCTAATAAATAAATTCAGCAAAGTAAAGCTGGGTAAAATATCAACACACAAAAATCAGTGTTTCTATACAATAGCAATAAAAAATCGAAAAAATCAATTAAAAAATCCAAATGCAATAGCAAATAAAAACATCCAACAACTAGGAATAAATCTAAGTAAGGATGTAAAGGACTTATAGAAAACTATAAAATATTGCTAAAACAAATCAAAGAAGACCCAAGTAAATAAAAGAACATTCCATGTTCATAGATAGGAAGATTAAATATTATTAAGGTGTCATTCTTACCCAAAGCAATGTATAGATTCAATGCAATACCAATAAAAATTTCAACAACCTTCTTTGTGGAAATGGAATGGTCAATTATCAACTAGTAGTTCTAGCTAGAGTTATTTGGGAGAGGAAGCATCCAAATAGAAAAAGAGAAAATAAAACTCTCACTATTTGTGAATGACATGATCCTATATTTAGAACATTTCAAAATGTCTATCACAAAGGTATTTGAGCTAATAAATGAGTTCAGCAAAGTGGAAGGATACAAGACCAACAGGCAAAAATACATAATGTTTCTGTACATTAGTACTGAGCAATCTATTGGGGAAACCAGGAAAAAAATTCCATTTATGATAGCAACAAAAGCTCTCAAATGCCTAGGAATTAATTTAACCAAAAATGTCCAGGACCCATCTTTAGAAAACTGCAAAACACTGCTAAGAGAAATCAAGGAAGACCTAAACAAATGGAAATACATTCATGTTCATGGATTGGAAAACTAAATATCATGAAAATGTCAATTCTACCAAACTGACTTATAGATTCAATGCAATACCAAACAATTCCAACAGTCTATTTTACAGAAATAGGAAAATAAATACCTAGGAATCTATTTAACAAAAAAGTAAGGATCTATATTCAGAAAATTACTAAACAGTACTGAAGGAAATTAAAGAATACCTAAACAAATGGAAGGAGATTCTGTTTACATGAAATGGAAGACTAAATATCATGAAGATGTCAATCTTACACAAACTTATTTACATATTCAATGGAAAACCAAACAAAATTCCAACAGCCTACTTTACAGAAAAAGAAAAGGCAATTAAAAAATTATTTGGAATGGAAAAGCCTCCCAAATTGCCAAAAATATTCTAAAAATGAAGAGCAATGTGGGAGGAATTTCACTGCCAGATCTTGAAACATATTACAAGGCTATAATTGCCCCAACGGCATGGTACTGGTACAAAGATAGACACACTGATTACTAAAATGGAATTGAGAGCCCCAAAACAAACCCTTGCCTCTATGGCCAACTGGTTTTTGACAAACCTACCAAACTCATATTAATGTGACAAAACACTCTCTTCAACAAATGACTCTGGGAGAACTGGATATCCATAACCAAGAGAATGAAAGAGGACCTCTATCTCATTCCCTATAAAATAATCAACTCAAAGTGGATCTAAGATGTAAATATGAAACCCAGGACCATAAGACTACTAGAAGTTAATGAGAAACATCTTAAAGATCTTGTGGTAGGTAGTGGTTTCGTGGACCTTAAACCAAAAGCACAAGCACCAATTGATAAAACAGATAATTGGGATCTTCTTAAAATTAAACACTTCTGCACCTCAAAGGACTTTGCGAAGAGGGTGAAAAGACAGCCAATTCAATTGGAGAAAATATTTGGAAATCACATATCTGATAAGGTTAATACCCATGATATAAAAAGATATCCTACAAATCAACAATAAAAAGACAAATGACCCAATTAAAAATGGGCAAAAGACATGAATAGACATTTGTCCAAAGAAGAAATGCAAATGGTGAAAAAACACATGGAAAAAAGTGTTCAACATTACTAGTGATTAGGGAAATGTGAATCAAAGCAACAATGAGATATCTTTGTATTAGAATGGTGACTATTAAAAAGAGAGAACTACAAGTGTTGGAGAGAACGTGGAGAGATAGGAACACTTATTCACTGTTGTGGGAATGAAGAATGGTACAGCCACTGTGGGGGACTGTTTTGCAGTTCCTAAAGAAGTTGAATATACTTTTGTCATGTGACCAAGCAATATCACTATTGGATATATACTCAGAAGAACTGAGAGCAGTGACATGAACAGATATCTACACACTAATATTCATAGAAGCATTATTCATGCATTATCAAAGCATTGTCAAAGTATGGAATCAACCAAGGTGTCCACCAACCAATGAATGGATAAACAAACTACTGTATACACATGATGGAATATTATGCAGGTGTAAGAAAAAATGAAGTCATGAACAGTATGGTAACATGGATGAACCTTGAGGACATTATGTTGAGTGAAGCAAGCCAAACACAAAAGGACAAATGCTTTATGATTGTGCTTTTTTGAAATAAATATGCCTACCACCTATCACAAAACCTTTTAGATGTTTCCCTTCAATTTCTTCTTGAAGTTTTATGGTCCTGGCATTTATATTTAGGTCTTTGGTCCATTTTGAGTTGATTCTTGTATATGGAATGAGATAGAGATCCTCTTTCATTCTTTTGGTTATTGATATCCAATACTCCCAGTGCCATTTCTTGAAAAGACTGTTTTGTCTCTTCAACAAATGGCAGTTTTTGCCATTAACATGGACTTGGTAGGCTTGTAAAAAATGGATTTGGTTGGTTTGTCACAAACCATTGTGTCTATCTTTATGACAATACCATGCAGTTTTGACCACTGTAGCTTTTTAGTAAGTTTCAAGGTGAGGAAGTGAAAATTCTCCCACATTGCTCTTCTTTTTTAGAATGCTTTTGGCTATTCAGGTACACATTCCCTTCCAAATAAGTTTCATAATTGCCTTTTCAGTTTCTGTAAAATAGACTCTTTGAATTTTGATTGATATTACATTGAATCTATAAATCACTTGGGTAAATTTGACATCTTCATGATATTTACTCCTCTAATCCATGAATTCAGAATGTCTTTCCATTTGTTTAGGCCTTCTTTGGTTTATTTTTTTAGGAGGTGCCAGGGCTTTACCTATGACTTCATACATGGGAAGCAGGTGCTCAAACAACTGAGCTACACCCATCCCCTTCTTTGATTTCTTTTAGCATTGTTTTTTCAGTATTCTGAATATAAGTCCTGTACTTCTTTGGTTAACTTGATACCTAGGTATTTGAGTATTTTTGTTGTCATTAAAAATCGAATTTATTCCCTGATTCCTCCTCAGATTTTTCAATATTGGTATACAGAAATGTTATTTATTTTGGTGTATTGATCTTGCATCCTGCCAATTCGTTGAGTTTATTTATTAGCTCAAGTAGCTTAGTTGTAGACATTTCAGAATTTTCTAAATATATGATCACGTTATCCATGAATAATGAGACTTTTAATTCTTTTTCTATTTAGATGCATTTATTTTTTTCTTATCTGATTTGTGTAGCTATAATTTATAGCATGATATTGAATAACAGTGGTGACAGTGGGCATCCTGTCTTGTTCCTGATCTTATAGGGAATGCCTTCAACATTTCCCCTATCAGTATGATGTTGGCTGTGGGTTTTTCATATACGCTCTTTATCACATTGAGGAATATTCCTTCCTTTTGTATCTTTTGAAGTATTTTTATCTAGAAATGATGTTAGATTTTATCAAATACCTTTTCTGCCTCAATTGAGATGATCATGTGGTATATTTCTTTCAATTTGTTAATGTGATGCATTACATTAATCAATTTTCCTGTGTTGAATAGCTATTGTATATGAGGAATATAGCTATGGGAAGATATTACTACCTCCTCCTTTTCTGGTTCTATCACTGGACTCTCTTCAAAGTAATGATCAATTCCCAGACCAACTTTGCCAGCCTGAATAAGGCAGATGCAAGGGCCATGGCCACATCTGACTGGATCCAGTTGCAAACAATGTGACCCTTTGGGAATCCCTGACACTGGGTCACAGTTTCTGTTCCCTTACTTACCTTGTGGGGGACTTTGGGCAAGACACTTAAACTCCCTGGAGTCTTGGTGCCTTTTGACAGTATTTTATTTCTTCTCCCGTAGGAGGGCAGGGTAGGGTAGGAGTGGTAGCTCTGAAAGGAGGAGTGAGAAGGTCTCATAGACCTGAGCCAAGTCAGCCAGAGGTGAGACAGAAGATCCCAGGGCATCTTCTGGTCCCTCTTCCTCCACCTCATCCTGGACCTGGAATAATGAGTCCCAGGGGATTCCAGTCTCAGGCTATACTTGTCCTATCCCCTGGTGACCCCATCCAGAGACAAGTATATGCATGAAAGACCAGGGAGCTTGTGGGCACAAGAACAGAGCATTATAATATACCTTTATTTCATTTCTTAGTAATACTTTTCTGGCTTTTACATTCTTTATTATAAATTAGGGTACCTCAATCCTTCTCTCCTCCTAAAGCAATTCTAACACTTGAACTAACAAAACAAATCTTAGCTGGAAGGAAAAATATTTTGACTTACCCTATACCTGCAGGGAAGCAGATTCTATTCTGCCTGATAAAACTGTCTTTGTTGATGTCATTTCTAAGAAGTCCTCTGAGCTCCCTAGATTTCAAGGTGGTTGTTAGATCCTGTGAAGAAAATCTTCAGCCTCCAAACCACTCATTCTCAATCATCATCTAACCTGCAAACTCGAAGCCCTGATAATAATATTTAAATAAATATTGTTTGGGAAAGTTAAATATTTACCTTGTCTTGTGTATGCACCCAGGTAAACCAAAGCTATGACTATGCTAGATATGTTTTTTATTTAAATTGAGTCCCAAGGTCTTTTTCATTAAAATGTATAAATGGTAATTTCTGGATAGCTACAGAGATTTGTCCTCATGGAAAAGTACATGTGATTACGGATGGGATCCTTAAATTCACTCAGCATTGTTGTGATGTTTCAAATCCTTCTGGAAACTCAACAGGACTGGAGAGGCAGCCCTGCTAGTCAGGTATTCAGTGGGCACAGAAGCTGACAAGTGGGCACAGAAGCTGACAAGGAACTTGACCTCCCTTAGGGAGCCTCCACTCAATGTTTAGGTTGATTTGATGCAAGTTTTCACTGTGAAAACCATGTGACAGGGTGAACCAGTGGCAATTAGTCAAAAGTGGTCAGGCAGAAAGGACCTTCTGTTTACAGTTCTCTTCATACATCTGTGTGCACTCAGTAAGTAGATGGGAGTGGACATTTGTGAAACCTTGTAGATTAACCTATGCTTTTCCTTCCCCCTGGACAAATGGGAGAGGGTTCTGTCAGAATGGAACACTAAAATAACCACCAACCGTCATGTGGAAGCCAGAGAGAATGGGCCACACTGCCCACAGAAAGAGACATGAGACCAGGAGCTGTTGGAGGAGAGCTTTTCCTGAAGAAGAGAAGCCCCAGTAGCCTTCAGGCCACCTCTTTCTCTCCCTTTCCCTAGCCCAATAGTCACTCTTGGGACATTTGCCTTCTGCCAGATATGAATGTAATCCTTCCCCATAGTCAATCAATTTCAGTGGTTCCCTGCTGTCCCACCCAGCAGAGACTGAGCAAGGGGAACCCTGGGCCAGTGCCTGACTACCTTGACCAGCTGGGCTTTCTGGTTGATCAAGGAATCTCAGTGTAAAGGGAGGATTCCCTGTCACAGACTAAGATATGCTCTTGCCCTATATATGGGTCTCTGCTGGGTGGCTCTCACTGCACTCTCTGTCATTGGAAAAACAAAGATGCAGTAAAAACTCATCCTCTGCCATAACAGATTGCACTAGATTTATTAAAGTTTTCTACATGATGTCTCTTCTCTCAGGTGCCTCTTAGTTGTGTAGGGGAAACTCCTCAGATACCAATACCTTCCTCTGTGTCCTGAATAAGCTTTGGGACCAGGCACTTCTGTCCTTGAGGGGAAAGCACAACTGTCCCTGTGATTCATTTAACAAGTCCCATCTATGGATGGCTATGCCATGTCAGCCATGTCACCAAGGGCCTGGGGTGTTGGTAGCCAGGGTTTGCACTCTGTCCCATAGCTGTTCTGAAGAGGCCAACATGGGTGTCTGGGTGACTCCTGGAGCCCTGGGGAAATGGGGGAAAACTGAGAAACAACCACAACTGAAAACTCAGAATCACACCACAATTTATCTGAACCGTCCCATTCAAGATAAAGCCAAGGGATACTGATAAAAATCCTTAAGAAAGTGGAGGCTGGAAGCTGGGGCAGGGCCCTGGAGGCTCAGGGTGGGCCAGGGGTTCACCTTTTAGGTCCATATCATAGGGAAGCCCACAGAGGACACTCAGATGAGCTCAGGGTAGGGACTCTACAAACTTTATTGGAAGAGCTGCAGTGTTTACTTGGAAATGCTGTGCCCTGCATGTCAGTGGGTCATCAGTCTTAGTGACCACCTCCTTCCCCCAACCCTGATATGCCACATATTTCAAATCTCCTCAGTGGACAAGTTCCTACCCTCTGGGTATAAAAACAGTGCAATAGTTTGGACAAAGAACACCACCATTCCAGGGGCTGTAAGCTCTAAGGGCTTGGGGCCTGCTGTCTCTTTTAGGATAGGTCAGTAACAACACAACTGAATGTGTAAACTGATGAATTCTCCAGACATTGGACCTGAGAACCAAATGGTCACAGCATCATCTTGGACAGCAAGGAAGAGTGTGAGTTTTCCTTCCATGGCAAGAATTAGGACACGGATTGAGACTTCAGAGCTCACTGTGAATCATCAGGGCCCAATCAGAGGGGAGTGGCATCAAAGGACCTGTCAGAGAAGCTAGAAGCATTCTGGAAAGTTTCTAGGTAAAAATAAATTGTGCAAGGAATTGCAGGGATGCTAGAAATCTCAGTTTACAAGGAGTAGTAAAGCTTATGAAATGACGTCATTTGTGGCTTTGGAAGCTGCAACAAAAATGTTCCCCCATAATGAATGTAGCAGTAAAATGAATTCTGATGTTAGAGACCAGGATCCCAGAAGGATTCAAATATAAGAGAAAGGATAGACCATGTAACCCCTGTAGGGGGATTGAGGATGCAGTACTTCCTTACCTTAGCCCATTTGCTTATAATATTCCTCTGATCTTTTTCTTTGCACATGGAAGTTTTGATATTTTTACAATCCTTCATTCCCACTCCACCAATTACTGCTGATGCAATTCCAGAGTTCCTCTTGAAATCTTTGAGTTCCTAACTGGTAGTCATAGAAACCTCTGCACCAGAAGCAGAACATATTCCCTCTTCCTTCAAAGCTGTAAAGAGGAAACCACTTTTCTAAATCAAGAAATGACCTTGTTAATGTGATTTTTAAAGATACACATATTTTACTGTTTTTATTATTTTTTAACTAAATTTTGTACATTTAATAATTGAAAATATGAACAATATAAAATATAAACATACACATGTTTTAGAAGTTGCTACTATGTCCTGTGAAAGCTCTTTCAAATCTAAATTCCAGGAGTTCTTATGGCCTGTCTCAGCTATGCACTGCACTGGCATGTGGTAGATGCTTCATCAGTATCCAGAGGATGATAGGAAAACAGAATCCATTTTCCTGCCCCAGACCTCCCTGAGCCCTCATTGCACCTCAACCTCTACCTTGAATGCAATGTGCTGCTTTAATCTCTGCAGGTGACAGGTGGGTCTCTTCTTCCCAAAACACGATTTTCCTGATGGGCAGGGCTACAACCTAGTCAACACCCACAGGCATCTCAGCACCCATGACAGAGGTAACAGGAAAATTTCTGAACCAGTTTCTCACCAAACCTCACTGTCTTGACCATTGATTGTGGGGTGGGGGTAAGCAGGGATGGGGCAAGAATGACCTAGAAGTGGTGATAGTGGGGACAGATTCTCCCAAAGACTGTCTATGAGATCCTGGGCTCCCTTTTCTCTCCAGGGAGCCCTGGGCACCATCCACAGCTCTCTTTGACAATTTTACCCTGAGAGGGGGTAGCCCCTAAGATCAGTGTTCTAAAGGAAATCATCATATGTGTGAGACAAAGTTTCAGCCTTGTTCTTCCTCATTCAGAGTTCCCCAGCAAAGACAAGAGCCCTCCTACTGACCCAAAGTCCATTCCGCTTATCAGATGGTTATCAGGGCCCTTCCTGGCTGTCACCACAGAGATGATTCCATATAGAGTTCTTCCCCCCAGATTAGAAAAAGAACACTGCTCTGACATCCAGCCCATGAGGAAAAGACATGAGAGGATGGCTCCAATGCTGCAGATTAACATCAGGGTAGATGATCACCAACCCAGCATTCTCCTTCCCCACCTGACAGCCATGAGCAGGTTGTGAACACGATGGGCCAACCATGCTTCCAACCTCCTAGAAAACCAGCTCCTACCCAGGGTCTGTCCATTCTCATGCTCCATCCAACAGCTCAGCCTTCTTTTATTCAAGCACACTGGGAGTGGGACATGCTGTGAGGCTGCCCAGGAAGGATCAGAATATTTGCCCAGCTTTCATTTCACTGCCTTGTAACACCTGTCTTACCTTTGGGTGTCTATTATTAAATGGCCAGAGTCTTTTGTGGTGGAGGTTGAACCAATTCCACTCCTGCAGCTTTGAAAAAGATTTCCCTTCCAGTTTTCCTGAGGTGAGAGACTTGGTATGTTGGGAAACAATAAAAAACACCTTGTTCTTCCAAGCATCTCTGCTCAAGTGGGCTGGGTTGGGGGCTTTCTCTAGAATGTGGGTACCTGCTTACCAGGGTTCCAAGTTCTGTTGGGTTATATCTCCAAGGACAGAGGTTACTTCTTGGGGTAGCATTACCTGTCCTACTTCCTTTGATAAAACCTCTCCTAAACCTGATGCCTCTTCAGACTCCTCTCTCATATCATCAATTTAACTCTATAGTTATGCAAATACTGTCCTCCCTCCAGTGCCTGGATAAGATCTGGGAAATTCAGGATTTAAGTATTGAGGAGATCGAGCTGACTTCAGACCTGTCTCCTTTTTCTGCCATACCTGTGAACCTAGACAAATAATTGTGCTTATTGGGCCTCCCGAGTCTCCTCACCAGAACCATGAGCATCATTCTAGCTTCCACACCTTAGAGACTTTAGCAGATGTATATGGAATAATATCTATAAAACTCATGAGCTAATGTGACAGATCACTAATACATGAACTTTAAAGATGGAAGAATTACATGAAAGAATGGGAAGGTGCTGGGATTTCAACTCAAAACAGGGCTGGTTCTTGATGTGATCATGGAAAATTAAATTATCTTCTTGGTTTCATTCCAGTTCCCAACATAATGGCCTTGAATTTCAATGAAAACCAGATATCATCATCTGAATCAAAACCCTTTAATGGCAACCTATTATATTTAGAGTTAGATTAAGTGCCTCCTTTTAATTTATTTTGTAAAGCCTCCAAATAGCTTCAAGGATCTCTGCATCCTGTTATACTTATTCTTGTCTAATCTATTCCCCTTGAAATTAGTGACTTTTCTTACCAATAGAATATGGTCAAAGTGATGATATATCATTTCCAAGACTGATAAACAAAACCCCTATGATTTCTGTCTTGCTAGTTCTTTCTTTTGCTCTCTGTCTCTCTATATATCTCCTTTATCTCTATCTCTCTATCTATATTCTCTACTTTTCTCATATATCTCAATCTGGGGAAACAAGCTATGATGTCCAGAGGCCCATATTGCAAGAAACTGAGTCAGGGCACAGATAACAGGCAGAAAAGAAGTCAAGCCCTCAGTCCAAACTGCCAATAACATGTGAGTGACTTTGGAAGCAGATCCTTCCCAATTCAAACCTCAGTCAGGACTACTACTCAGTCTGGGAGAGATACCAGAGCAAAATCACACAGCTTAGCCTTGCCAGAATTCTTTTTCACAGAAACTGTGTAATAACAAACATTTCCTTTTCTAAGCCACTAAATTTGATGCAGTGTTGTCATGTACTAATAGATAAATAATATAATCCACCAAGCCCCAGGATCTGTCTCTCCCCTCCTCCATCCCTCTCCACTTCTCCCAAGTCCCCTCCATCTACACTGACCTCTTTTCAGGCCAAACTCTCTTCAGCATTAGAGTGCACAAACTTGTGCCTTCTCCTGGCACATTGTTCACAGACTTGTGCAGGGCTGGTTCCTGTTACTCATTCTGGTTGCAGCATAAGTGTCACCCCAGTGATTACTTTTAGGCCCACCCACCTAGTGTGTCCCAATACTCCCTTTTGCAGCACCCTGCTTGGTTTTCATTATTGCAGTTACTCTTCCCTTTCACATGTATTGCCATTATTCTTCCCTTCCACCTCTACCTGCATACTCTGAGCTCCTGGAATGCAGGGAGAAAATTGATCATTTTCACCACTGGACCCAGGGCCTAAGACAACACCTGGCACTGGGTGAGTGCTCAGGGCATAGTTGTTATGTAAAAAAATGAGATGATCACTGAGCTCTTCTACCAGACTCACACTAGCTTAGATTTTGTAAATTAATGCCAAACTCTGAACAAAATTAAAAATCAGTAAAGTCTATCTGAAAGTAGAAGCTAAGACCAGCTACAGAGTGGGAAAATATACTGACAAAGTTATCACCTAGAAAGTAATAGTATCCAGAAGAGTTAGAAAATAAAATATCTACCAATGCAAAACCAAAAATAAAATGACCTACAAATATAGACAAAAGGAATATGACCAGACAATTCACAGCTTAGTAAAATCAAGTGGTAACTAATTTTATAAACTGCATCATAAAAAATAAATGAAAATAACCAATACAATTTCATGTATATGAAATTCCTTAAATTAAACTCTACCCAGTGGGACCACAATATGTAAAAATGGAGACTCTCTTCCAGTGTCAGTGAGGATGCTCTTTGTCTAACCACTTGGAGGTCATGATGGTCACTTGGATGACATTTGAAAATATCCCAAAGCAATAATATAGCTTTTCCATTCTTAATATTCTCTTCATATAAAAAAGTGTATGTCCCCCAAAATATCCACAGCACTATAACTAATGGAAGGAAAATGCTGGAAAGAACACAAATGTCAAGCAAAAAGAGAAGGGATTTAAAAAGAAGTCAACATATAATTACAATTCATGGCAAACAACTGTTAACCTGAATGAACTAAGCTACAGTATATGTGTATAAAAGGACACTTTCAAGGAATTATTTTAGTCAAAAGGCAAGGTGCAGAAAGATATAGACTTTATTTTAACATATGCACACATTTTGTGAACTTATATAAAATCTATATTGCTAAAATACATGCAGGTTTTACTGAAATTTTGTAAATGATTGGAAATGACAAAAAGACCAAAGGTGATTGAATCCACTTGATTTGATTAGATATATTTGATAGGTAAGATAGAGTGTCCAATCACATGAGGTCTGATCACTGTAAATGCCTGCCCTCACATATCTTTCTTGAAAGATCCTGGTCAGTGCATTGCATCCAGCAGAGTTTGCCCAGCATCTACCATCATGAGATCTGCTGGTAGAAAGCACTATCACAGGTGGATTTCTGGTTGGTTTCCATTTTGGACCTCTGTTTATCCCTCAAAGAAATAGTATGGTGGGAGAAATATGTGGCAGGGTGGCAGTGTGGCTTTAAGGGTTGGATTAAGGAGTCTTTAATTTAGAATATTATTTATTTGGACATTGATTAAAAAATTATGTGATTCTAAATGCTAGCTAATACATGAAGATTCAAATTTCCAAGGAAATTTGGGTGGGGCTATAAATGAGCAGTGATGGAAGACTCCTTTGTGCCAAAGGAATTTAAAGAATAAACAATTGATTTGTTCCTTCTCAGTTCAAATATATTCACATTACATTTATTAGAAACCAATGAAAAAATATGGTTCTGAGGGTAAAGCAGTAACCATAATATTCTATACCTCCTACTGTGAATTTCCCAGTCTAATGGCAGAGAAAATAATTTTCAATGTTAATTGTTTATTGGTAAATGCCTTCCTTCATGCCAAATGTGCCATTTGAATCTTGAAGAGGAAAGAAAACTTTAATCTAGGTTTACAACTCTGGTTGCCATAAGATTATAAGTAGCTTCTCAGAGTCTCTTATTACTTGTACCTGTGGACAAATTTTGTCTTTCTTGTTCTTAATACTGTCATGGAGACAGAGTTTCACAGTCTGCAAAAACAGATGATCAAGGGTGCTAATCTAAATTCACTATAAGTTGCATTTATTAATTAACGCAGGATCCTGTTCAAATGGAAAGTAACCACGGCAGAGGAGGACCAATGTCTCAGAAAGGGCCATCATGTAATAACAGAATGGGGTTGGGATTAACTCCTCATCCCATTGGGGAAGAATTTGCCTGAGGGACTTTTTCTGTATCTACAAGAAATATTTTTTTCTTTTCTTGTGTTTTGGGAAATCCAATAATTAATACCTGAGGACACTGGACAGGATGCTCCATGGAGATTAGGTAGATGTCAGGTCTGTTGGGGTATTACACTTAACTTCAGTCCCACAGACTCCATAAGCCCAGACCATGAAGACATGACAGAAGTGACCAGTGAGGAAGGGGGTTTCCCAAACAGAGGAGGAGGATGCCAGTGTAAGTGGAGGCTTGGTATTCTCAGGAACCAGGGAGACTGCATGGACCACAGAGTGTTGGTTTGAACATGGAAAGATCTCTGTCTGTAACCCATGATTTTGTGCCAATCTAAGACTGTCCTGGATTATGATGCATCAGGCAGACATGTTTTTCAGAGACTCTGAGGGGCAGCTTCATTTACTATATTCTTGTCCACGAAGTTGATTGTTCTATAATGAAGTTGCCCATGAATTTGCTTTACCACCCTAATGGCCCAAACCTCTGTCCTCTTTCCTTAGCAATGCCACATTCATTTTTCTCCCAAGCTTAACCTTCCCCTATTTAGAAACCAGCCAATCAAAGTAAATTAGCTGCAGTCAGTAGCTGACCACAAAAATTAGTTAACCATGTAATGGGATTTTCCCATTCCTAGTGCAGACTCAGTTTAGTAGTAGAAGGAAATTCACTGAATTTTAGTTCATTATAATAGTAAATTCTTTGCCTCTGGGTGGGATTTAGATGTCATTTTCTCTACCTACATTATGTGTGACCAAGCATGTAACTTTCCCTGTTAAACATGTAATGTTATAGAACATACACAAGATGCAGTCCTTCCCACCTGTCACTCTCCTTAGCCCAATACTTAATTCCTCCTCTACACAAGGCAATATAATGCCACTCTACTTTCTTTTGGGGAGGGGGATCTGAGACATCCAATCTCCTGTCCTCCAACAATTTAATAAACCTCTTTCCTTGCGTGACCAAACTCAGTGTGATAGTCAATTCTTCAGGCCTCTCATGGGCCCAGAGGATATGTGAGGTGATCCACTAAAGCTTGACAACCCAGTTGAGCCACTTTGAGCTCTGAGAACGTTACCTGGTGGACTCATTGGCTTCTGAGGTTGGGCACCCCTGAACTCAGCTCTTTGTCTGTGGGAGAACCTTGTCTTCAAAAGCTGGTATCAGGATTCCTTTGCCTCTCACACTGAGGATCCTGAAAGCAGCCAGTAAGGAAGGAAACAGGCAGCACACAAGATCACTGTGGCCTCAGTGAATACTGATTTTCTTATCAAAATTATTAGTTGTCCTCTAGAGTGAAGGTTTAAATCTTCCACTGAAGCTGTAGGTGCCTAGACTGCCCATGGTCCTTGGTTTTGGCTTAGGTTTGGAGCCAGGTGTGTCCAGGATTGTAAGTTAGAGTTCTACATCAGAATCCAGTCCCTAGGTATAGGAGACCTCCCACAGGTATCCTGGTTGAGTACTAAAATTATGATCAAAAACTTATAGTATAACTCACCCAAGTAATGACAGGGAGTCACAATGGGCCATGAACAGAGCTCTAGCATGAAAGAGAAGTGTGATCATCTAGATTGCATCTTAAAACATTGGGAACAATTTGATTATAAATCCCCATGACTAAAAAGAGAATGATATTTATGTGAGATTAAAAATTCAATAGAGAGAGTGAAGCAAGATGGTGTCGGTTTAGGAGGGCACTTGCTGGCTAGCTCCCTGAGGATGGCAGATTGTGGACAGGGTCTTGCCTGGGGGTTTGTGCTGTGGGAACATGGAGTGAGAAGCTTGGGACATCTATCTGCAGGCAGATAGATGACATGGTTGATCGGTAGATATTTGTGAGTTTTTTGCCTGCCTGTGGTGGTTAACACAGATGGCTGAATCCCACCCTTAGGGAAAAAGGCTGGTTTGAGCTGTGACTCCCAACGAGCAACCCAGTGACAGGTCCCAGTGAGAGGGAGAATTCTTGGAGAGTGGGAGGGCTTGGGCAAAGGGGTGAGAGAGGTTTCCTCTGTGGATTTGGCTGCCTGAAACCCCTTGCAGCTTCGGTGAACAAAATAACTGGATTGAATCAACACCCAGCAGAGGGGAGGGGTAAATCTGCTGAGGAAGTTGATTTACCCAGCTGCCCAAGGTTAAGCCACAAACCCCACGAAGCTGGGGGAAAGGAGCATTCTCTGAGAGAGGGAGGGTTCTGACAGAAGGTGGAGAGGGGATTCTTAACCATCAATTTGGCTGCCTGTACCCCCTGATAGCTTTGGGGAGCAGATAAGCAGACTTGAAGCAGCACCAGGCTGAGGGGAGAGGCGAAACTTCTGAGGAAACTTGATTTACCCAGAAGCCT
>JAQZBX010021220.1:0-32442 GCA_029593785.1 Cabassous unicinctus
CTGGCAAGCTTGTCTCATTCCTCTGACCCTGATGCTGGCATCCCCCTTTACTTGGCAGAGGTAGAGAAGAGAACAGAGTCTAGCTCCTACCCCACTAGGTGAGGCACAGTGACCCTGGAAAGACATCCAGCCAGTCCCAGCCTCAGGAGGGAGACATACATACCCCAGTGGGGGTGAGGGGAGTTCCCTTGAAGGCCAGGAAGGTCAGGCCAAAAAGGGAGCCTGAGACCCCAGGGGCAGAAATGGCAAGGGTCGCCAGGCGTGCACTGGTTTATTTGACCAAACCTCACCTTCCAAACAACTTGTGTGACAGACCAGGAAACTCCTTCAGGCCTGCAGCAGCTGAACACAGAAGTTCCTAGTGGAAAGGTTTGCAGGAACACAGTGTAGGCAGGGCTTACTGGGAGGCGAGCCCTAAGAGTCCTACATGGGTCTTCCCTCTGAAAAAAAACCCACCATCAAATGGGGCACATGATGAAGAGACCCACTGTGGCCCATGATGGGGAGAGAGAAGAGTTCTGCAGCAATAATGGGATGAAAGTTCTCCTTCAGAGGGGCCGAGCCTGGGCATGCAGAGCCTCAGCTGGCCTACCAGTGAAGGCCTGAGGGGGGTGTCTTCTCATCTTTATTGCTTTCCAGAGAGAAGGGAGGGATCCGGACATCAAAGTGGGAGCCATCAGGCCTCTCAAAGCGGAACGTGCCCCTGTAGGTCAGAGAGAAGCTGGTTTAGAGGGAGGCAGGGCTGAGGACCTGCTGGGGATTGGAAGCCTCATGCCATCAGCTCCAGAATCACAGGCAGGATGAGACAGGCTTGGGTTCTGTTCTCTCCAGTTCATGACAGAATGACACTGGTTCAGGGACCCACAAAAAGCAAGAGCTTAACAGCCCCTCCCTGTCTTCCATGAAAAGAAGAAACAGCTCTCCCTATTCATGGTCCTTATATGCACACTGCATAAGCCACCTGACTGAAATTTCCAAGCTAAGGGGTGAAACATCTGGAGAAAAAACCCAACTACTAGGCAACTTGCTGTAGCATCAAATCACCCCATCTCTCTGGCCTAAGTCCTTGGTCCACAAATGACAAGGAACAGGAAAATAGGCAATCATAAAAAACCAGACAAGTCCTTTACAACAATAAATAACAGAGAAGCCTCCATCTCAGCACATAGCTTGGCCAAGAGTTAAGCCCCAGCACTCTTCTGACCTGCAGCTTTTGTCTGTGGAGTTGAACCGCCCCTGCCTCAGCACACGCTCACGTACCACATGTGCCCACTGGAAGCTTGCAGGGAGACATGGCTGCTGTACTGGAATGCAGGCTGCTCCTTGGATAACACTGGCTCCTGTGAGAGTTCGGGGAAAAGGGGTCAGGCCAGGTCCCAGGGCCACATGCTGACTGCCAGCTCATTGGGACTAGATGCCCCCTTGCCAACCTCTGCATGGCACTATAGAGCATGCCCATAATGACTGCCTCCCAGGACCACCTCCTACAGCATGGCCTCGTGTCTATTAATCTGACTCTAGGAAAGATAGTATCAGACCAAATGTCTGAGGGCACCAGGAAAGGACACGAGGCCCAGGACCTACTCTTAAAATCCCCCTTCCAGTGCTATCAAGGAGAGAAGACATTTGCTGAATGCCCAAGGGCCAGGCACCATGCCAAGTGCTCTGCAAACCTTTGCTGATTTAATTCTTCTGGTGATCATAAGGTAACAAGTTCAGTCCCTATTTTAGCATTAAGAAACTGAGACTTTGGTGAAATAACTTGCCCAAAATTATACAGGTAGTAAATAACAAAGCCGGAATTTGAACCCAGATGATCTAACTCAAAGCCCTGTTCTTATTCACCTTATCACCCTGCTTCCCTAAGTCCCTGCTGACTCGGATAAATGTTTGTTGAATGTGGCCACTGGCACCAAGACTTCCAGTGGGCTTATTTCCCAAGAAGCAGGTTAGGGTAGTACAGGAATTGCAAAATCAACTGTCCTCAAGGACCAGCAGAGGATGTACACTGTAAGGAGGCAGAGACAGGACAACCAGGAGTGGTGGGGAGTGTGGGCCCCACCACCAAAGGCATTCACATCCAGAGCTTTTAAAACACATCATATAGGTCAACAAAACTCTACCTTCCTTGGTGGTAGAAAAAAAACACAAGCTTTGATGTCAGACTCACTTGGATTTAAATCCAGGCCCTGCCACCGCTAGCAAAGGGACCATGGGCTAGTGATTTACCTTCTCAGTTTCACTCTCTTCAACTGTGAAATGAGTTGTAGGGAAACTGTCTCACAGGGTTGTTGTAAGCAATGCATAAAAGAAAGTCCATAAAGTGCATAAAACGTTTCTAACCCAAAACGACCCAACATATTTCCACAATGAGCCCCCTCCCCTAACCACAGAGCAGCAGGAAATCATGCATTAAGCCCCCCAGGCCTGCTCAGCAGGACCAGAAGCTGGGCTGGAGGGCCGGGGTACTCACCCTGCCCACCACCCCGCGGCCGCGCACTGTCTCCAAGGTGCCGGACAGGCTGAATATCCTCCAGTGCCGCTCCCGGAGCTGCACCACGTCACTGTCCAAGTTCTCCAAGCGGATGCAGTAGCGCCACTGTGGTGGATGGGAGAGAGTTCGTGTCTGAGAAAAAACTAGACCATGGGCTAGCCCGCCCAGAATTCCAGGGAGACCAAAGGCTGACACTTGCACTGTGCAGCCTCCACCCCGGCCAGGTCCACTCCCCCACCTCACCTCCCTGGGACACTGCCAAGCTCCCCTCTTCCACCCTGAGGGAGATACTCACCCAGTAGACGTGGGAATTCTGGGCTTCCTGGGGGTGGGGGACACACAAAGAATTTCAGTTCCAGAGGGTAGGACCAAGTCTGTTCTAATCAACACCTCTCAAGTGGAGCAGGATTATTCCAGAAAGTTTGCAGAGACAGCAAAGCTGACTCTTTCCCACAAGCCTACAGGGCGGCAGCCTCCTCTGGGTCCATCCCTGGCCTCCCTTCCCTCCTCCTCACCGTGTCAAAATCGCCAGCAGAACTGAATGGCAACCAAAATCAGCTCCTGAGCCCTTACTTTCTCACCACCCTCCTTGCCAAGCCTACGTCCTCCCACTGGTAGCCCTGGCTGCTGCCTCCTCTGTCCCCTCAGCCCTCCCTTACTGCAATACTTGTATGCAGTACACTGGTTTCCCCCACTATCCTGAGCTCCTGGAAGACAGAAACAGTGTTTCATTTATATTTGTATGCCCAGGACCCAGTTTACAGCCAGGCAAGAAACAGTACAATAAATGTTCAATGAATGCATAAAAAGAGTGAAGATCAGCCTACACTGATATAAACAAGTTTGTGTATATTCTTCATAAATGTGGCTTCCTTTGAGCCAAAAGGGAAGAGTCAGCCTGGAGGAGTCATTGCTGGGTCCAGTGAGAGAGACCAGCATCTGTGGGTTTCCCTCATCTGGGTGTTGGTGTCAGCCATTGCCAAAAGGCTGCTCAACCCCCACCTAGCACATGCAGAACCCCAGGGACATGGTTTAAATTGAGAACCTGCCCCAGCAGTCACGTTGGGGACATCACACAGAATCTGGAAGTCTATCCCTGAAGGAAGGGGTACAGGCTGGCACATACCCGCATGCCCATGTAGAAAGGGATGACAGTGACACGGATGTTCTCGGTGGTTTCCCGGTGAACATCGGAGAGCTCCAGCCAGGGGTGGTTTTTCTCCTGCCAGGCCCGTAGTGTCTCCCGAGCCACAAATGGGGGTGCTGGAGCAAGAGACAACTGGTGAGTCCAGGCCAGAGTCCAGGGCATTGCAACCAGGCTTTGCTTGTGGAGCACTCTCCAGTTACCCCTTCTAGGAAACCCTTCCCAGTGGTGGCCCAGATGAACAGGATGCCCAAAAATGAAGCAAAAAGCACAGACTGGAAGAAGGCACAGAGCTGCCTACCAAGAATAAGCCCTGAGGAGGTGGTGTGATATCATGGGACAAGAACTGGACTGGGAGTTAGGGGTCCTGGCTTTTAAAACCTAGCTCTACCACCAACTAGCAACTTAAGCCACTTCTCCCTGAGCCTCCATTGCCAGGAGGAGATAGCAGCCCTCTACCTAACAAGTCTAGTGGAAAGGCTAAATAAGGTGGTAGAAATAGAGCTTTGGAATTATTTCTACAATGCTGTTTTTGATGAATGGGCCTTCACATTCCAGCTTCTCTTCTTGAGATAGATTACCTTTTGTCTGGTCATACAGAAGAAATCTTTCAAAGAGCTCATGCTGGATGGGAACCTGATCAGTGGAGGTATAGGGGAGGATGTCTTCATGGCTGACATAGTCCAGGCCTGGCACAGAGAAGCAAAGGGACCAGTGAAAACTCACACAGGAGAGGAAGAATGGTGCTGAGAGAAACAGACAACCTTGGCATCATTCCTCTCAGCATCTAGAATTCCTTCCAGCGATGAAAGGACATCAGAAAGGCATCGGAATCCTCTCCCTGACACAGTCCAGACCCCTCATCAAAGGCACCATTCAGATGCTAACCACTCACCTGGGATGGCATAGAGGGCCCGGCTGTCATCGTGGTTGGCCAGGAAGGTCACAGCCTCTGTCTGCGATCTCTGAGACTAAGGCAAGAAGGGAGTCAGGGGTGTTCCTGGCTACTGTCCAGTCCCAAGGGCTTGGGACCCAGTGCCGATCTGGGCTCTACCTGACCTTTCTCCCTTCCTTCATCCCCATCAGGGTTCAGGCCTCTCCCCTGGTGAGGAGCCCCAGGCCCAGCCATCTTGCTTACTTACTATATGTGGACAGTCTCGAGCATCAATCAGCACCTGATAGTAAGTGTGAGTTTTTCCTTTCACCTCCTTAGAGCCGTGGCCAGCAGGGTTCTCTGCTCTGTGGAATGGGAGAAGCCAAAGATCACCCCAAGAGAAATGGAAGCAGTGGCTGCCCAGCTCTCTACCACTTCCTTGCCTAAGCAGGACTATGCCTGCTCTGCAGGGCCTTTAGTGGCTCCCCAGTCAGAGGCAAACAAGGGAGCATGGAAGACCCATGGCACAGAGTCACCATTTGTCTTACTCTCTGGATATCTCTTGGAAGAAGAGGGCTATGTTAAGAAAATCAAAATGCCTCCTCAGTCCCCTGAGCCCAGAGTACCCCATGCTTCTCATGTCCCAGGGGTTTTCTGTGATCAATTAATGGAGCTGGGCCTTTAAAAAAAAAATGTATTCCAGCAATGATATGAGATTAAGGGAAAGATTCTAACTGAATATAAAGAAGACTGGTCCCCCAAATGCTCTCTGGGGTACTTATAAAATCGACAATTCAGAGTAGATGGGAGACATCCTGGGGAGGCCTGAAAGGACTCTCTGGCTTAAGACTATCCCTGACACTCAGCATCTTTGTCTCCATGGTATTAGTGCCAGAGAAGTACTTTGGGGCTATTCCCAAGGCCCAAGAGGATGCTGTCTTCACCCATGGGACCCCAATTGCGTAGGTCCGCCATCTCTTCAGGCCATGAGTCAGGTCTCCTCTTGAGGATATTATAAGCACAATGACAGGGTAACTTACTTTTCTGGAGCTGCAGAAGCCACATCCCGGTCATATAGTCTCGCCTGCCAAGGAAACAAGACGACGCCTCGGTAGCCAAAAACACTATGAAGGAAAAGCTGGGAGGAAAGGGAAGTATCAGTGAGTCTGCTGTCCAGCAAATCCATCCAGATGGGGCCGGGACACAAGACACAGGAGGAGGTAATGCCAGCTCAAGCTCTTGCCACTCTCCCCCTCCAATTCTGTGATCCACCCAGACCATCTTCACTCCATCCTCCTCTCTGCCTAGAACACGCTTACCCCCATTTTCACCGGGCCAATTTCTACTCATCTTTTAGGTCACAGCTTAGACATCACTTCCTCTAAGAAGACTTCCCTGATTTGCCTTCCTCCACTTAGCACAGTGTATAACCATTGACCATTTGCATATCTTTATTCCTTTCTAGACTGTAAACTCCATGAAGGCAAGAACCACGTCTACCTTGCTTTCTGATTTAACCCCAATGCACAACGCCTGGTTCACTGGAGTCAGACCAAGAAAAAAATGCTGACTAAACAAAAAGTCCTCCTTACCCTACAAGGGTCCTAAATCTATCTCAGTGGACCTGGCGCAAAGCTGACAGGCCCAAAGCTGATACAGAGAAAGAGCCTCAGAGTTTACCACACTACAATTAGTTCAACGTTGACAAAGCAACAAAGGTTTGCTTTTCTGAAAGCTTCTTCCACTGGCTTCCCATCATCCACAATGTGAGAGGACTCTTCAGTAACTTGGCTCTGTTCTTACTACAGTCCAAACCATCTCTGGCCACACTCACTTGGCAAGAGACCCCACTGACACACCCAGTGCATTCAAATCCAGGAATACAGAAGCCTTGTCTTGAAAATGTTGTGGTTCTGGTCTGGCACCAAACACGAAGGCAGAAAAAGTAACATTCAGGACTATGACCAAATCCAACTCCTTTCAGATGGAAAGAATACCTTGGAAATGAAAGGCGACCCAGCCCAGCACTCACCTGACCAGTCTCATATTTTCCATTCTGTTTTGGCACCTCAAACACACCAACTGTCTCCAAAACTTTGCCCTCTGCTCGGTTTCTGATTAGGAGGGAAAAGAACAAGCAACTGAAAAGCTGAGAAGGCAATGGTATTTATACACCAGCAAAAGCTACTTACTAGGTTAAAGAGGCGCCAGGGCATAGAGAGCAGAGAAGGTTCAGGGCAGTTGGGACAGGCTAAAGCAACTAAGGGTCCTGCCAAACTACCACACCCTAGAGCTTCTGACTTTCCTCCTTTAGGTCCAGTCACAGGCCCCTGCTTGAAGACCTCCCCGATACTCCAGTATTAGAACAGCTCCCAGGTCACTTCTCTCTTCACTTTCAGCATTCCTCATACCCTGCGTAAATGTTTCCTTTATCCCCATTTCTCCCCTGACTCACCCTGCTGACCTCCTACAGCATTTTAACTGTCCCTCCCACCTTGCATTTCAGTTATTTGTGTCCATGTCTTATCTCCATTAGACACTGTAAGTTCCCTGGAAGCTATACTTGTGGTTCCCCTTCAGAGATTAGCATATAAATGTTATAATTCCACGCCCATCTCCCCCTTCTAAACTGTAGTCCTCACTCTGCCCTTGAAGAACTTAATCATCTCTAGATTTCCTGTTTTGCCTGCACAGCACCTACTATCTTCCACTTCAGTTTTTGTTCAGAGTCTACATCAATTTTCACAGGGGTCTTAAATCACAAATAGCTATCATCCTTCTCCAAAATCAGTTTCTAATCTCAGCCACTAAAAGGTCAGCTCTCCCAGTCACCTCCCTGGACAGGTCTCCTCCTCCTAGGAGCACTTGAATCTTCCTACTTTGAAGATGTGAACTTTATGCTTCCTCCTACTAGATCCATCCCCACCCCACCCCCCAATCTGATCAGCGTGCAGCATCCCCAAAGACATTGCTCACACTCTCTCTATGGCCTCGAACCCCCTTCTCCAAATCAAAGAGACCCAATCACACTGAAACCTGGGACCCAAGCGGGGCCCAGACCCGAGTCCTGTTTTCCACCTCCTAGTATCTTTCAGAGACGCTGACCCATTCCGGAGGCTGGGGGTTCAAGCCAAAGCCTTGGGGCAGAGTTAAATGGCTCGCGGACCCCCAGCCAGGGAAGTAGGACTCACTCTAAGAGGGTTACTAGTTGACCCTCAGAGCTAGGCACCACACCATCTCCCCAGCTGCTGCACAACCCAGGGCTCTGGGTCGCGCTCCTTCTCTGCTCCTGGCACACGTCCCAGGAGGCACACGTCGGCGCCCTACTCAGGACCCTCTCCCGGGTCGAACTCCAATCCGTCGGCAGGCCCGAATCGGGGCCAGCCTCCTGGCCTCCTTATTGGCCCGGAACACTGCTCCCTGGCTCCGGGCCCCGAGCCCCCTTGCTCTGTCCCTCACCGGGATGAGAGGTGCCTCCGCGTTGTCGTGGTCGCTGCTAGGGGAAAGGCCCCGGCTCCACCCGCCGCACAAAGCGGCCTCGGCCCCCGGGCTCCAGTCAGAGACCGGGACCACCAGCGGCTGCCCACGGCCAGCGCCCGCCGGGCCGCAAAGCCCGCCATGTCCCGCCCGAGCAGGCGCTGGGCTACTGACACAAGGCCCGACCTGCGGCCGGGCGGCGTCCCGCCCCCGCCCCACACTGCCCCGCGCCGCGTCCCCGCCCCCTTGGCCCTCTGCCCTGCCTCGCCCAGTCCCGCGAGCTCTGTGATCCTTCCGACTTACGGCGGGCGGAAGTCCCGGCTCTGGGTCACCTGACAGTAGAGTCGTCCAAACATGGCGTCTTCCTTGCTACCTGGTGAGCGGCTCGTTCGCGCTCTGGGCACTGGTGGGGAGCTGGAGTCGGAGCAGCTGCCCCAGAAGCTGCGGGCCGAGTTTGAGGCCGCGCTGGGAAAGAAACACAAGGGCGGCGACAGCCGCAGTGGCCCTGGACGCCTGGTTGCCTTCCGTCTAATTCGGGATCTGCACCGGCACCTGAGACAAAGGGGTGAGCCCCAACTCCCAGTCCGGTTTTAAGAATCTGTTCCTTCCTGAGGTCGTTTTCCATCACTCTCCTCCCCAAGAAAAGTCATCTAGACAACCTAAGAGTCACCTCATAAACCGTAGGGCTACCCACTCCCTCACAACTCCCCTGAGAATTTCTCGTCTGTGACAAAATTGAATTGTGCAGTTTCTGCTCCTTTGAGTTTCTCCTCTTCACTTTAGGTGCACCTAAGCACACCTGAGCCATGAGGAAGTCCAGGTTTTAACCCAGTACCATTCACTCGTTCAGTTTCTTCCTTTTAGGCCACATTAGGAACCAACTTAGCATAGTGAGTTTGTCCTGTTTGGGAATCTAGATTTTTCTTTTATCTCAAAAGCGAGTGGTCAATTATTTCTTATTCCCTGTTACTGGTTGGTTGATTTGTTTGTTTGTTTGTGATAGGATGAAGAAAGCTGTGTAGAAAGATTTATATGAGGAGATCTTGTCCTAGCTCTGCCACTCATTTCCCTTGGAGTAGTCATTTCCACTCCCTGGACCTCAGTTCCTTTAACTGTCAAGAGAAGGAATAGGACAAACTGACAACTTAGGTTTGTCATCATAACTTGCATAGCCTTGCTAGAAGGGCAAAGGGTAGACTCTTCAACTATTGAAACTGAAAAGGACCTTACAAAGGGATATCTAGTCCAGTGTTCTCTGAATATTCAGCATCACTTTGACCTAAACCTATCCAAGGCAGATCTCTGTGGCCACAGAAATGACCTAACCCAAAGGCAAATGTAAATGCCTATGTGTTAGTTGTGACATTGGCAGGATAATTGAGAGCCAACAAAGTCAGCTCTGCAGCACCATTAGAGGCTTATGAGGCATCATCCTTGAGTCTTCCCAAATAGAAGTGATCCTGGAGAATGAATGATTTAGAAGTGGCATGTTTTATTTTGGTAGGAAGAATAGAAAGGCTAGACACTTCTCTGATCTTAACCCCTCAGCCTCAGCTCTGTGGGTCACTATATTTTTGGAAACCTTTTCTTCCCAGACTCCACATTATACCTTCATGAGCTCCTGGAAGGCAGTGAAATTTATCTCCCAGAGGTTGTGAAGCCTCCCCGGGTATGTAAGAGATATATTTGAGAGTGGATATTAGCTGAGTTGGGCTTATTCATGATACCTTAAATTTATGAATTAACTTTTGAACTTAAAAGTTTGCCTTTTAAATCCTTGGGCGCTGGGGTGGGGGAAAGCAGATATTGTCCTCCCTGTTTGACATCTAGAGAAACCAGTTTCCAAAGCTGTGGAGGCAGAACTGGTAAGGGTCTCCTGGCACCATTGGCAGTGCTTTGTCCCTTGGAGCTAATGATGGTGGCATATTTTCTAAAAAGCTAGGAATATAATTCTCATTTGATTTTTCTGCCTCAGAACCCAGAGTTAGCTGCCCGGCTGGAGAAGATTAAGATACAGCTGGCCAATGAGGAATATAAGCGGATCACTCGTAATGTCACCTGCCAGGTAAAAGCCTGCTCTTCAATACCATGGACCAAGAAGCTCTGAAAGCAAGGCCCTACACTAAGTGGTATGCTGTTCATGGACCATAGAAGCTCTGTGCCACATGCACACCAGATATAATCCCCAGCTCATTCTCTGAGACTCTGGACTCAAATGGTGACTGATTCTTCAAAGTTGTCGAGGTGGGGATGAACCTTGGAATCTTTCTGCTAGTGAGTGGCAGAGCTAGGACAAGTAGGGCTCCCTACTGTTCTCTGGCAAGGCTCTTGGAGCAGGAGCTGGGTAGATGAATACTGGGAGCCTATGTCCTTTCCCTGAAATGCTTGATCTGTGGTCCAGAAAAGAGTCAAACTGGTCCTAGATAAAAGAATCTATGGAGAAGACAGAGGTAATGTGATGGGAAACATAGAATTCAGAGCCCAGAATTTCAAATGGGTACTCTCTAGGTTACTTCTGAGTGGCTTCCATTCTGAAATCGTCTGCTTTTTCTTTTTCCCAGGACTCAAGGCATGGCAGGACTCTCAGTGACCTGGGCAAGCAAGGTAGGGAAATCAGGAAATCAGGCTGCAAAAGCTTTTCCCTGGGATGGGTCTTGGCTTTCCTACCCACCCCAGTGCTCCAGGTTTAAGCCTGAGCTATTCAGGCTGCTGTTTGATGGGAACCCAGTTGATGGGGGAGGTGACCATGAGATCAGAGGGGCTCCTGGAGGATGCTGATCTAAAGGCTGCTTCTCTGGCTCTCTCCTAAAGTGAGATCAGTGAAGGCTCTGGTCATCACCATCTTCAACTTCATTGTCACAGTGGCAGCTGCCTTCATCTGCACTTACCTTGGAAGCCAGTATATCTTCACAGAAATGGCTTCGGTGAGTAGGCACTGGGCAAGACAGTGTGTCCTGGTGGGAAAGGGAAGGTGTATGTGAAAGTGCCTTGCACAGGTTAGGTATTGCATAAATATGTGTTCAGTAAACAAGAAGGGGCATATGTGAGCATTCCAGCAGTTATGGGGGTGGATAATAGCCCCAAGAGAAGCCAGATCCTCTCTTCTTTTCCCCCCAACTTATTAGCTAGATTGGAGTTCTGTGTCCTTGTTGGCAGTGTTTGAGGCTGCAAAGCAGAGTGCTGGCCTGCATCCCCTAAGCCTGATCCTCCCCCTCCACAGCGGGTGCTGGCTGCGTTAATCGTCGCCTCTGTGGTGGGTCTGGCGGAGCTGTATGTCATGGTGCGAGCGATGGAAGGCGAGTTGGGAGAGCTGTAACTGGTGCCTCATCATCAAAGTCTGAAGAACGTTTGGGGAACTCCAGGCTCCCAGCTGCCAGTCACTGACTCTCAGTCAACCCATCAGGCTCTTTGTTCTCAGCTCCAGTTAGTCAGAGAACCAGGCCAGGCTACCTGCTGTTCCAGAGGATACTCAAGCAACACATCTTTAAACTGAAGAAGTGGTCTGTCGCTACCTCTTCAGTGCTACTGAATCCAGTGCTACCATCTACCTCTTCCAGTCCATTCTGAGCACTGTCCGGTCTGGGTTTTTTCCCATCAGGAATAAATAGAATCCAGGCCTTTCAAGAAGTGCACCATACTATCTTGGACTTGCCCAAGCACATAAATCAGTTGTCATTCTTTGCCCACATGTCTTTGAGGCAGACCTCTAATTTAGTTCAGAAGCCCCTAAGAAGACAGAAAGGATCCCTTTTCTCCAATTTGTACTAGAAGAGGAACTGATCATATGTCATCAAATAAGAGAAAGCACTGGGTGCAGGATGGTGAACTGGAAGCAAAGCAACTGCCTTTTTGGAATTTTAGTTACGATCTTCATCCTCCTCTTCCTTCTGCTTACCTTTTTCTGAGTTTCTCTATATTTCTGCCTGTCTCTGTCACTCACCAACCCTTCTTCAACTTCTTACTTCTGCTTCCAAAAAGAAAAACAATCTAGAGGGCACATTATGTCTGCTTTTAATTGCAAAATTCCTTGTGTTTGTGGATGGGAGGAGCATAGCTACTGTGGATTGTCTCAACCAATAAAGGGGTAATTCTTTGTAGACAGGGACTATTTGTACATTAAAGGATATATCTAACTATACATAGGAGTATGAGTATACATATAGTTATATATAACTTACAAATTGTTACACATTAGTGTAATGCAGGCTTGTGGGTTCTTGAACATGTTTGGGTTGAGTGCAAAAAATATGTAAATGTTCACAGTTGACTCATTGTTTTACATGATTGCCTTTGGTTTAACAAGAATCCTAGACATTGGAAAAGGAAACTGTATTAGGCCCCTTTTCCAGAAGACAAAGCTGAGACTGGGAGAAATCAAATGACCAGCTTGTGACCTTTCATCTGATAAACAGAGCCAAAGACTCCTTGGTTTTCCTCAAGTCTCTGTGTAATGTTAAGTTCCTAAGAACTCAGATTAGTGGTGTGATGGTAGAACTGTGTAAAGCACTTAAAAGGATATCCATATTAGTATTTACCCAATAAATATTTATTTTATCCTGTGTATTCTGATTTCACAGCCTATAACAAATAACACAAAAACACAAAGATTTCCATGGTTCTGAGAAGTGTTCAGTCCTTTCCTAATGGCAGACTCTATCTTCCTTTTTATTCACTGTATAAACTCCATTGTCTTATTTTTTCCCCAGAGCACTCTTCTGGGTTTTTGTTTTTGTTTTGAGGTACCAGGGGCTGGGGATTGAATCCAGGACCTCATATGTGGGAAGCCAGCACTCAACAACTGAGCCACATTGGCTCCCCTGAGTTGGCTTTTTCATTTGTTTTGCTTGTTCCTTTTTGTTTTTTTCTAGGAGGCACCGGGAACGGAACTCAGGACCTCCTATGTGGGAAGCATGTGTTCAACTGCTTGAGCCACATCCATTCCCCCTGTTCTTATATATTTTACACTCATTGTCTTGGTAGATGTTACCTCTAAGTGTTTGCCGGTTTTTTCTTGATATGTTACAAGTCCGAGCCTCTCAGGGCAATATTCTACAGGAGAGGTAGAGGGGCTTTAGGCCCTTCTATTCCACCATAGATCACTTTATTGAGAAATCTTAGGGTTTCTCTAGTTTGAAGATATGTCAACTGTGAGAAGAAACGCAGATGGCATTTTTCAGTGTTTCTGGTAACCTGAATGATTTAAGATTGAGTTATAGAGCTACCCTGAAGCTTTGTGAAGATTTATGACTCACCTGTGCCTGTACTTTATGGAACAAAATGTCCACATTCCCCCAGGTTACCAGGATTTAGATTGGAAGATTTCCCAATCTTCAGTAGACAGCAGGCTGCCTCAAACAGCTTCTGACCCCAGGGCCTTGTCTCACAATGAAGTGGTCATTCCATCTCCCCCCACTTTCATTAGGATGGAGGCTCTCTTGGTCCCATCCCTCAAATCCCTCATACTTTTGAGGGCAGGACTTGTAGCTGTAGCTCTGCACATAACAGGTGCATGTGGCATTGAGCATTTATTGAGAGCTCCTTTATGTGCCAGGCATTGTGCTAGCTTCTGGGGATAGAAAGAAAAAAAAACCTAGTTCCTGCCTGGTGAGTAGGAAATGGTCCACTGTTCAAGGTGGCTTCTGTCTGCAAGGGCAGAGTTAGAAATGGGAATCAGATGGCCTGTCCTCCAGTTCTTGTCAGAAAGAAGGGAGGCCCGTCTTCTTGTTCCTCACCACACCCTGCTTTCTGCAGTTCGCTCTATGCAGGGGTCCCAGGCAGGAGGTCAGAGGAACAAGAAGTGTGGGGCCTTCCCAGTTCCTCATGGCCTCCTAATGGTGAGGGAGAGAGAGCTAGTGATTATCAGAGTCATGCACCATGCACGTGTGACACATTTTACCTACGTGATCTTTTCTGATTCTCAAAATTGATAGGAGGATATGATCATCCCCATGTAATTTCGAAGACTTGCCAGGGTTGCTAGCTGAGCTAGGATTTAGTGCAGGAGGAGAAAGATTTAGATTTCAGTTCAGTTCAAAGGGGATTGATTGCAAACCCCTTGCTTTTCTCTAAAGCAGGGCAGCTCCAAAAGTGAGGATGGCTAGAGTGTCTGGGGAGCAGGAGGGCCCACAGAGGGTCCCATCCCCCCAGGGTCTGTCAGCCAAAGCTCTGAGCCTTCCAATTAACTATGCTTCTAAGCTCCAGCTGAAGCCTGTCCAGTACCTCCTCCCAGAATGTGTATGGAACCTGGTCCAATTTAGGGATTAAGGGCTGGAGATAAATTTCAAAAGCAAACGGCCACATCCCCATTCATTTGCAGCACACAACAATCCAAATTAAGGTATGGAATTTGGATTTTATTTGGAGATTAGTTGGTATTAGAGATGACTGTGATACCAAAACCCAATGCTGGGTGAGCGCCTGCTTCACGTGTAAGAGGTCCCAGGTTCAATCCCCAGTACCTCCTAAGGAAAAAAAAAAAAAAACAACCACCACACAGTGCTGCCACACGATCCCCCTACCACATCCCAGATCTGTCAGTTGGTCTTCGCAGCCCCAGTTCAGAAGGCAGCCAATCTGATGTTTGTGAAAATGAACTCAACCTAAGCCCCGGGCTCCTATTTCTACTTTATTATTTTAATGTCATTCCTAGGTAGTAGGAGGTCAGGAGAGGGGCCCTGACCCATGAAAGGGTACGTCCCCAGCAGTCTAGCTCACTTAGGTAATGGCCTGAGGGATCTCAGGAGAGGAGCAGCTGCCCATTCTATTTCAGAGGGAGGTGATGTCAGATGGGATGAGAAGAATCAGGGACCAGGCCTGGGTGGACAGGTGGAAAACATGGGCCCCTCTGAAGGTGTCCCAGGAGGGACAGAGCGCTGGGTAGCAGGAGTCAAGCCCCAGCAACTGCGTAGGACCTGCGTCTAAGCTGGCCTGGAGGCTAGGGGAAGAGAGGGATCCTTGAGCTAAACTTTGTGTGGAAGGAGGGGCCAGGGGATCCACTTCTGATGTGTTTGGTCCAAGGAGGGGAGGGGATGGGGGCTGCATGAGCCAGAGGAGGGGTCTTGCAAATTCTGGACCTAGATTAGGAGCGGCCTATGTTGGAGATGATGGCCAAGGCATAGATGAGATCAGACAGGCTGCACAGTGAGGTGTGGAGAGTGGCTCTGAAGAAGAGTGGGTCCCAAAAGCCCCAGCCGGTCCTCCTGGGGCTGCAGCTGGACAGGAGCAGTGCCAACCCACCGAAGCGTGCTGAGGTGTACTGTTAGAGTGGGGAGGCTGGTCCAGTCTTTGGGGCTCCCAGGGCTGCTGGAGGGTGTCAGGAAAAGACCAGGAGCTCTGGGGAGGCTCAGGCCTGGGGCCTAAGCATTCTGGCTTTCTGTTCTTGATTATCTGGGTTCAGTGATTCTCACCGGAGCTGATATCGGGGTAGGGCCATGCTGCAAACACTCGCTCCAGCTCCAGCAGCTGCCTGCTGCTGAAGGGGTCTGCTTCTTCTGGTGAGGACCCAGCCCATGGGCACGACCCAGGGGCCAAGGTGGGAGTCAAGCCAGAAACTCCCTGCAAGATCCTTCTGCCTCCACCAAGCCTCAAAGCCCTCAACAGACTCTGAAGCCCCTGCTCCCTGCCCCTCTTTGACTTTCCCTCATCACATCTTTCCCCACATCCTCCCTCTGCCCACCCTTTCCCCACCAGAGCACCTCCTTGGGCTGCATCCCTGAGGCTGGCCATGGAGCTGGCGGAGGCCTGCAGCAGGGCCAGCTGTTCCCACATCAGACCCCTCCGGTTGGGGTTTTATCCAGCTCAGCATGGCAACCCTGCCTCCAGGAGGAGAGAGATTTAGATTTCAGTTCAAAGAGGGCAGAGAAGCTCTGGGAAATATGGGAGGCCAGAGGCAGAAGTAAGGCTTAAAGCTCTGTGGCCTCTGCCCCTCTAGGACTTCACAAAGGACTCTGATCCCGGCCTCCTTCCTCTAACCTCCAGCTCTGGCACTGTGTGTCCAAATCCTGTCCTACACAAAAATCCTCCCAGGGCTCTTTCCAGAGAGCCAAAGAGATCCATCTCTCCAGTTCTCCTGGTGCTGCACCTGCCTCTCTGGAGCCCTCCATGCTCTGGTCTCAGATGCTTTCAGGGAGGTTGAAGTCCTATCCCATGACAGAGGACTGGGCCAGTGAGGCTGGACAGGGTGAGGAGAGTGTTGGTGGGGGTGGGGAGCAGCAGATGAGCTGGATCACCCTTCCCACAGCAGGGCTGCAACAGGTGTCACCACCAGCTGGCCCTTGAGTTGCTCTAAGCACTTTCCCTATAGCTAACCTTTTCTCCCTGGCCCCTTGAGAGCCCAGAGGAGGCTCCACAGGTACAAGTGAGGGGTTTTAAGAAAAGTATTTGTTTTTACAGTGTTCCCTTCCTTGGAAGTCCCCTGGGCCACTTTTCTAAGAGAAGGGGGTTTACATTTGAATTTCCTTTCAGTTTCTTCCCTGACCTATCTCTCCCAACCTTACTGCCTCCCACCCCAAACCCAAGATAGACCTTCAAGAAGGGTGCACCCTAGGGGTGAGTTTGGGGGAACACATTGACCAGTTCCCTGAGGCTCAGCCGTCTGAGCTAAGCAGGATTTCAGGCTAAGGGTGGGCTGAAAGGCTGAGCCAGAACCCCACCACCTCCTGCCCCTTCTCTGTCCTCCAGGACCTTAGTCAACTCCAAGGAGCAAAGCAAGCCCAGGGCTGAAAGGGGCAGCTGGGTAACTCCTGACATCATCAGAGGGGTTCAAGCTCCTGCTTAGCTGCCAGTGAGAATGTCGGGGGATGCTTAGCATGGAAGGCTGGCTCTCATGAGGTGCTTCCTGGCCCACAGCTTTTCTGGCACATGCAGCTGGCCTGGACCCCACATGGGTGGGATACAGTGAGTCTCTTCCCAGGCCCCTACCCACTGCATCCTGATGCCCAGCTTCCCCTCCTTTACCTGGCAGATCCCTGCCTCCTGCCTGTCTACCCCAGTCAGGACAACAGTCTTAAACTCAAGACCAAGGAACCTTTATTGAGGTGGGGGAGGAGGCTGGAGGAGGGGAGTATGGAGGGCTCAGCTGTGTGGGCTCTGGCTCCTACTTCTGGTCAGGGGCGGGGCAGCCAAGCCAGTACCGGGCAATAGAGCGTGGGTAGGGAGGAGTCACAGTGTCCACTCGCCGTGTGCGGAGGTTGACTCGGTAATACTTGTCTGGAAGAGAGGACAGGGAGGGTGTGTGAGACCCAACCTGGCCCTGCCCCTGAGAAAAGCCCAGCTCGCTCCTGGAAGGGGAAGTAAACATCCATGATGCACCTAAGGACCCCTGGCTTGGCTTTCTGGGGCCACTGCCATGAACTGTGTTTTCTCAAGACCAGGGTAGCAGGGAAGACCCGGGCTAGACCATCTGCAGGGGTAGCAGGGGATCCCACCTCCAGAGAAGAAGTAGACGCTCTGGATAGGTTCACAGGAGGCAGGCACAAGCCAATCCATCCCGAGGTAGTCATAGTTGTAGTCTCCCAGCCCACTCTCCTCACTGGAGAACCAGGACAGCCAGGTCGAGCGGGCTGGTCGGCGGGGGTTCTGGCTGCGGCCACGGCCACGGCGGGAACGGTAGCGCTTGCGGCTGCGAGGCCTAGACTTGTGCTTCTGGCGCCAGGAGGAGCTGGTGGCCAAGCCTGAGATGTACATGCGGCCAGCCATGGCTGCGTCCACATGCTTGGGCACACCGGGCCAGCCCTGGCTGATAAGCTGGGGCTGTCTGGTACCACCTATGGCAGGGAAGGAGTTAATGAGGGGCCTTGGGGACCTGGGCCCTGCTTCCTCTAGCAGGGCCTTTAGAGGTCATCTGGTGTCCAAGGTTGAGCTGTGCCTTGCCCAAGGACACACAACAAGCTAGTGGCAGAGCCCAGCCCCAGGGCTTCTGACTCCCTGTTCAATGCTTTTTCCCCAGCCCTCCCTCGGCCCTCCCTCAGCCCTACCCCTGGGTGTTTCCTCCCCATCCCCTGAGGCCTCCCTAGTGCTCTCTCCACAGGCCCCTCCCTCTGCTGGCTGTGCCTTGTGCTAGGCAAAGTCCAAGGTGTGGGGTCCAGCCTGAGCCAAGTCACCCCCAAAGGTCAACAGAAGCAAAGTCTGGGCTGAGCAAACAGCTCTTGATCAATAGTTCCTCAACCGCAGCCCCCTTGGGCCAGCCCTCCCCCCATCCAGGGGTCCCCAGCCCTCTTGAAGGGGAAGCATGACTTGTCCCCGCTCTGTACCAAAAGATCTGCCCCAGAAGAGTAGCTCGAAAACGTCCTCCCAGCTGCCCCGCTTCAGCAGGACAAAGTGCTCAAATACGGCCGACCGGGAGCTGTCTTCACACTCCTCCTGACTGGGTTGATCGTGGAACTGGTACTCCCAGTACTGGTTCCCTGGGGAGCAGGGCAGCTGGTATCAGCAGGGGTGGGCATGAGCCTGGCTTGAGAGCCCAGAGGCTGTAGAGGTTTGGAGCTCCTGGCGAGGTGGGTGGGCATAGCCTGTAGCCTGTCCCTGGTGAAATGCGGAGGGAAACCAAGGCGGCTTCCCTGCCTGGCCATTCTCCCACCCACTCCCCTAGTACCCTTGAAGAAGTAGACCCGCTCCCGGCCATGGTAGCTGTGGGCGGGGAGGGCCAAGGCCGCGTCCACGTCGTCTGGGATGCCCTTGAAGCCTTCAGAGATGTTGCGAGGGTAGTTGGGGTCCAGGACACCGTCCTCAAAGCGCCAGTACTGACTACCCTGAGTGGTGGGGAAGGGGGAGAGGGCTGAGGAGGCAGCGGCTGGGCAGAACCCCCCATCTGGCAGCAGCTCTCCCCAACCAGGCTGGAATTGACCACCCTGTCCTCCCAGGGCCCCAGATCCCTCCCTGGCCCTGGGCACAACAGCTCTTGTCCCCTCCCTGGAAGCCCTCCACCCTGCCGCACAGCTCCTGGCCTGACACCTGGAAGAGGTAGGTCTTCCCCTGACAGTTGATGCGTGTGAAGGCAGCATCAATGGGGCCCTCAATGCCCCAGACGTCTTGGATGAGCTTGGGGTACCCAGGCCTCACTGCCTTTTCATCCAGCTCGTAGCAGTACTGCCCTGGGGTGGGGGAAGCTGAATGAGGGAGGGGATACTCCTGGGGCAGACCCCCAACCCCGAGACCCGTCCCCAGAATCACCTCGGAAGGCAAAGAGGGAACCATTCTTGAGGTCGGTGAAGGCGTCAAAGGGCTTCCCACTGCACAGCTCCTCCTCTGCTGGGGACCTGGTGATCTCTTGATCAGTGAGCTTGGGTCCTAGGGTCCCCTGCACAGTCGGCACATGCCCCCCCTCAGGCCTTACACCCCCCTGCTCAGGCGCAGAGGCCTCTGTCTCAGGGTTCAGAACGGGACCCTGCTCAGGATTCCGTCCAGGCTGAGCCTGCAGGTCAGGGCTCTCTGGCTGTGTGTGGACGCTGGCGTTGGCTTTGGTCTCCTCGACGTAGTCATAGGTCCCATACTCATCCTCAGGCAGAGTGAATACATCGCCGCGAGTCACTGCAGGCAGGGGTGGGGGGTCGGGGGGTGATGAGCTTCCAGCTGCAGAGGGGACCCCGGGCCCACCCGCCATGGCTCTAAACGCACCTTGAGGCTTGCACTCAGCCATGTAGTCGGCGCAGCAGCTCTGGTAGTAAGAGCAGAGCTCGTCACACTGACACTTCCTATTGGCATTGAAGCCCTCAGTGCAGTGGCCCTTGCACGATTCTGTGGGGAGGGGGTGTCAGTTGGCATGACTAAACCTGGACCACCCTGGCCCACCCCACATTGGCCCAGGTGGCCACCAACAACACCCCCCTGCACCTTGGTCAGCCAGAACAACCCAGGCCAGCAGGACCAGCATCAGAAGGGGCCTGAGGGGTGCCATGGCAGGACCTCTGGCTGAGGGCCTGGCCAGCTGGGCTCTGAGCTCTCTGGAGTCTAGCTCTGGTGCCTGAGGAAGGGAGGGAGAGGAGGGGACTGGGCAGGAGGGAGGGGAGGAAGGAGGGAACTAGAGAAGAGGAGCTGCCCTCTCTGCTGCTCTGTTTGCTCAACCTCCAGCCCAGGCCCCAGTACCCAGCCCCCAGAGACTACTGCTGCAAAGGGTCACATTCCCAAAACACTGGGCCTGGAAGAGCTGGGAAACGAGAGATCTTTGCCAAGCTCAGGGTCAGCTCAGGAGGGGGGATAGTACAGTGGGCCTGGAGGGCAGAAAATAGGCCCACTCTGCCACTTACTGGCTGTGGGACCTTAGACAAACTGCTTTACCTCTCTGAGCCTTTCCAGTAAAATGGAACTAATAATACTTGCCTCATGGTGTGTTGGGAGATTACGTGAGCTAAAGTAGGCAAAATGCCCAGTTCCTGGAATAGCTCCAAATTATTTCTCCATAAATGGTTATTGATCTGTGATTTGTTTTATCAAATGCATCCCTGGCTGGGTGGTTCACCCTAATGACTGTGTATTTAGGGCAGTGAAAGGGGGGTGGGAGGAGAGATGGTAAACGCTCTGGGGAACTTTTTTAATCATAAAAAAACGATGTTTCATTTCTGGGTTCTTCTCTTGGATACATTGATTTCACCAAGCTGATATTCACAGCACAGGAAACTGGTTGAATATTAACCCTTTGGACTGGATTTGATTCCTGAGTCTTCCACTAATTCCAGGATCCTGGGCAGGCCACTCCCTCTCTCCCTGTTTCAGTCTCCCCCTCTGTAAAGAGTGGGAGTGGGCTAGTTCAGCACACTATCAGACACTTGTGACACGTACAGTCCCTCTACCCAGAAAATGCCCACTGGCACACAACACCTGATTTTGTGCACAATTCCAGGGGGTCGCAGACCTCCTGAAGTCCTCCTGCCACCTGGAGGAAGCGATCCCCAGAGCTTCCAACTGACTTTTTCTGTTCTGTAATCAGAGAGAAGTGTGACTTTAGGCAATCTCTTCTCTGTGGGCCTCAGTTGCTTCCGCTGTAAAATGGGAACTCTAATCTCTACCTCATACAGATGTGTGAGGCTTAATTGAGAAACAGGCATAAAAAGGCATTGAGAATTGTACAGAGTCGTTATGATTGCTTTAGCCACTAGGAGGGTAGGGAGCACACTCAGCGGCCATGCCCCCTGTTCCAGCGTCACCAGGGGTAAACAGAAGCAGTCCTCTCCCTCTCTACCCTCTCCTGCCCTCCCCCGCATCCAGCATAGGGGATGCGGGGCGGGGGGGGCGGCTAGGAGGAGGAGGCCTGGCAGGGTGCGGGCGTGGCTGGGAAAGAGGGGGGCGGGACTGCGCTGGCGGCGAGGGAGGAGCCCAGCGAGACCGAAGGGCGGGGTGTCCACTCCGGGTCCGCGGCTTCTCCGCGACTCGGCGGCTGCAAAGAGTCCGTCCGCCGCGCGGAGCCAGAGAGGGAGCCGCGCTTTGTTCCGGCCGGCCACCTCCTCCTCCACCCTGTGGCGACTGGGTCCATCCCTCGCCTCTCTGCTCCCTCTTCCCGCCCGCCACGCACACAGGGCCTGCATCCCCCTCCCCAACCCCTCCGCCCTCGATCCTGCCCTCACCCTTCCCCAAAAACCTCTGGCCAGCGCCCTTGCCTGATACTCTTCTCTCCATCCCTTTCTCCTGCACCTTCTCACCCTTGGTTCTCTATCCGGTCCCCATTGCCCGAGGCCCCGGGTAGCTCCGCCGAGCACCGCCCCTCCAGGCCGGGGATGTCCCTCGCAGCCCCGCGTCCATGGTCCTGACGCTGCTCCTCTCTGCTTACAAGCTGTGCCGCTTCTTCACCATGTCGGCTCCACGGCCGGGTCCCGAGCGGCTGGCTGTGCCGGGGCCGGACGGGGGCGGCAGCACAGGCCCGTGGTGGGCCGCCGGCAGCCGCGGGCCCCGCGAGGTGTCACCCGGGGCGGGCGCCGAGGTGCAGGGCGCCCTGGAGCGCGCGCTGCCGGAGCTGCAGCTGGCGCTGTCGGCGCTGAAGCAGGCGAGCAGCGCGCGGGCCATGGGCGCCGGCCTGGCCGAGGTCTTCCAGCTGGTGGAGGAGGCCTGGCTGCTACCGGCCGTAGGGCGCGAGGTGGCCCAGGGTCTCTGCGATGCCATTCGCCTGGACGGCGGCCTCGATCTGCTGCTGCGGCTGCTGCAGGCGTCGGAGCTGGAGACGCGCGTGCAGGCCGCACGCCTGCTGGAGCAGATCCTGGTGGCCGAGAACCGGTGAGGGAGCCGAGCTGCGGGGAGAGCCCCGCGTGGTGCGGGGCGGCGCGGGCGGCCGGACGCCTGGGTGTCCCCTGTGCTTCGCACTGTGCCTAGCCCTCCTCACCTCACTGCAGCCCTGCACGTTAAGGTCAGCGTGTCCATTTTACAAATAAGGAAGCTAAGGCTGGGAAAAGTTTAGTGATTTGCCTAGCATCACACAATGAGCTAGCGGTGCAGCCAGGATTCACCCGCAGGGCTGAATGGGGTGGAGGTTGTGGACAGGGAGAGGAGTACTGGAGCTGGTCCCTACAAGCCCCTGGTCCTGTGGATCGAGATGGGATCCTATTGCCAATATCCCCTAAATCCACAGCCCTTCTCACCACAGGCCTGGGTCCCTTCTCTCCCCTCACCCATCACCCAACCCCACCCCACACACACGGGAGGGAACGGAAACACAACACTCAGGGGGGTGGGGAGGGTCCTCTCCCCAGGCTGAAATGAGTGCTAACTTAAAGATTACTAACCCCTTCACAATCTACCTCCTGCTTCCTCCTTTTCCATTCTGGTCCACTGTAACAGGCCAGACATGATCTCATTCTGCAGCTGCTGGGATGAATGGGTGGGGGAAGAGGAAACTGAGGCACAGAGCTAGGCAGGAGTCAAACAGAGTACATGTTCTCTCCCCTTTCCCCACTTGGTGCAAGATACACTTAAGTGCCTGCCTCTTGGGATCTTCCCTTCCCTGGTGTAGGAAAACCCTTGGGGAGGGGGCTCAGTTTCCCTTCCCTTTGATGCCAGGGAAGACCAGACTCTCACCCTCCAGTCTCACACCACGTTCTGCTCCCTTAAGCTAGAAGGATTTTGGAAGGGTCACTTTCACCTTAAGGAGCTCCCACAAGTGGGATGAGAGTGGGGTAAGAGCATGTTCCTTGCCATTTTCCAAAAAGAAAAATAGCCTTATAATTGGTGGAAATGATACAGCTGTCAAAATACTTGAATGAAAAAGAAAAAGAAAAAACTTGAATGATATTGTTGTCACCTCTCTTGCTGTTGTAATGAAGACATAGCTTTTGTGCTCCCCTTCCCAGCCCCCTTACTGAGTTTTCTCTTTGGTGTCTTCTATTGGGCATGGGTCTCTGGGACCCTCCTGAGATGGAGGGTGCGCTGCTGGCTTGGTTGGCTGTTAGTTGATGGTTTTGCTCTTTTTATTTTTCCTTTCCTTTTTTAAAGAATTTATTCTGATTGACTTTTTTTCTTGGTTCCTGAGTAAACCACTCTTCTGGAGACAGGATAATAAAACATGTAAAAATTTTGAGGAAAAAAAGCATATAAATAAATATGGGTTGGGTGGCCAAGTTAGGATTCTGCTTATCCAGCAAATTATTAACCTCCCATTTAACGTCAGGTGCCCTGATGGAGATGGGACATGAATTTGGAGGGCTAGCAAACGGAGTTGGTGTTCACTAGGTGTGATGGGGCCCAGGTTGGAGGACATGCCTGGTAGATTTGGTATGGGGGGGAGGGGGGGCAGCTATGACTAGAACCCCTGGGGAATGGGTGCAGTCAGCACCCTAAGATGAGGAAGGCTGCAAAATACAAACAGCACTGCTGTCTTCAAAGCAGAAAATAATAATCCTCACCTGGTTCAGAATTACTAAAAAGAGTCACCAACCAATCTTCCTGTCCCAAGAACCAACGTCCTGGTGCAGGTATTTTTTCAGGACCAAGGACAGAGCACAGCGCTCTTGGCAGAGATGGGTATCTTTTCGAAGAAAGGTAGGGGTCTCTGCACCTGAGAGGGAAGGGAAGCCAGAAGGGAGAGAAAGGGGCGACACACTGAGAATTTATGTTTATGAAACTATTTTCCTGATCCACTAACCAGCCCCCCTCTACCTCCTTTTAAAGAGGTAGGTCCTTCTGTGGAGCCAGTGGCCACTGGAGGCTCTGGAGGCAGGGAGAAGGAAAAACAGTTGTAATACGGGTTTTTTTTCGGGAATTGGGAATCGTCCTGAATGACACTGCAATGACAGATATAGGCCATTTTATATCATCACATAACATGCAGAACTGTGTGGGAGAGAGTGTAGACTACAATGTGAACTATGGTCCATGCTCAACAGCAAAGCCCTAGGATGCATTTATCAATTGCAATGAATGTGACACACTAATGAAGAATGTTTATGTGGGAGGGTGTGGGAGGTGTGGGGAGTGGGGCATATGGGAATCCCTATATTTTTAGTGTAACATTTATGTAATCTAAGTATCTTTTTAAATTTTTTTTTAATTATTAAAAAAAAAAAAGAAGAAGAAGAAAAAGAAGGTCCTTCCATTAGAGCTCTCAACCCATTTTTGCCAGCTCTTTTCTTCCCAGGAGCCTAGGACACAACTGCCTTCACCCCCCCAAATATCAGGAGAAGCTCGACAGGGTAGCATCCTCCAAGCCTGGCCCTACCTGCCAGCCCTCTAAATTCACAGTCTTTCTCCAGTAGGGGACCTTAATGAATGCAGCCTTGGAGAGGTTAAATGGCTTTCCCAAGAATATACAATGGATAAGTGGAGGAGACAGCCTTTAAAAGAACAAGAAACTATTGCACATAAATTCAAAAAGGGCAAAATGATATACAGTGACAAGTTCTTTTCCCCACCTAGATCCCCTCCCTGGAGGCAAACCTGTTACAACTTTCTTCTTGTATGTCCTTCTAGAGAGAGTCTATGCACATACAAGCACTTGAATATATACGTATATGATATGTACATGTTTTTATATACGTTCGATTTCCCCCTCCTTTGGAGCTGGGATTTGTACCCAGGCCTGTGTGATTCAAAAGTATGTGCCCATTTCACCAGGCCCACAGCCTCTCAGGCCACTGGAGAAGTGGGGGCTGGGTGAATAGAAAGCACACAGATCAACTCTGGGGAGTTGTCAGTTGCAAAGGGAAAGGCTAGGGCTGGGGGGTTCAAAAGACTCAGAATAAAGTCATGGTAATGAATTGACTTTCCTGTGCAAGCCCTTCCACTCACTGAGCCTCAGTTAAGTCCTCTGAACATCCTACCCCTGATATTCTGGGAGTTTATGTAGCTAGATTGTTCTGGCAGCACAAAGTGTAGAGGAAGGATCTTGGGCTCTGGAGACAGACAGGCCTGGATTAGAATCAGCTATGTCTCTCACCAGCTGTGTGACCCTGAGCAGGTCACATAACCCCTCTGAGCTTTGCTTGGCTTTCTCATTTGTAAAAGGAACAGCTGCAGTACCAGCTGCCCAAGATGGGGCCAGAACTTGAGTAGATGACCTGTTCCTTTAGAGATGGGCTACAGAGAAGCTGAGTGATAAGGTCAGTAAAGCTGCCCTGGCCTGATGGCATGTTCTGTGCTCAACTGGGCCCTGCAGTGGACCCAAAGTCTCAGGCACTGTTGTCATTGCAGTGCCCACTAGGCAAGGACTCCATACCTGACTAGCTCTCTTTGTCACCTGTGGAGGACATCATTTGTGGATATTAGGAAGACAGGAAACCTTTACTTCTGCCTGGAATGTGGCAAATGCCTTCTGTCTGCTCTGCTGACCTCCAGCCTCTCCCCCTTTTACCTATTCCCCCCACAACAGCCATAATGTTTCCTAAAATCCACATGTGACTAGGTCACTCCCCTTCCTGAAGGCTTTCAGTGACTTCCCATTTGCCATGAATATCAAGCACAAATGTCTCGAGATATCTCAAAAGGCTCCCAGACTAATTTCCTCTTCCCCCAGTCACTTCTCGAACCCTCCACCTCAGCTACACTGACGTGTGACAGTTCCCCAAGTGCACCAGCTCTCATATACCTGCAACATCTAATCCTGGTATGCGTTCTCTTCTCCTCCTGGCTAATGCCCCCATCTTTTTTTTTTTTTGAGGTACCAGGTTGGGGTTGAACCCTGGACCTCGTATGTGGGAAGCTGGTGCTCAACCACTGAGCTACACCAGCTTCCCCGACTTGGTTTTTTTCATTTGTTTGCTTTAAAAAATAAAAAAAAGGATTTATTTTTTTTATTTATTTCAACCTCCCCCCCCTCATTGTTTGCACTTGCTGTCTTCTCATCTTCTTTTTAGGAGGCATGGGGAACTGAACCTGGGACCTCCCATGTGGAAGGGAGGCGCCCAATTGCTTGAGCCACATCCACTCCCTGTTTGCTGTATCTCTCATTGTGTTTTCTTGTTGTATCTCCTCCTTGCATCATCTCACTGCATCAGCTCACTGTCTTGCTCATCTTCTTTAGGAGGCAATGGGAACCAAACCTGGGACCTCCCATGTGGTAGGTGGGTGCCCAACTGCTTGAGCCACATCCACTTCCCTGCTTGTTTTGTTTTTGTTTTTAGGAGGTACCATGGATCGAACTGGGACCTCGTATGTGGGAAGCAGGTGCTCAACCTCTTGAGCAACATCCACTCCCCTATCATCTTTTTAACTACCCCCTCGGCAACCATTCCAATGGATTTAAAGTCTATCTTTTTACCTTATGTTCTTGCAAAATCTTTATTGTTGTGTGTGTTTTTAATTTACATTAAATGGCACTGTGTTTTGTAGTATATTCTGTTTCTTACTTTTTTCACTTAAAGGTTTTTTAAAAATGTATTGAGGTGAAATTCACATAGCATAAATTTAGCTATTTTAAAGTGAACAATTCAGTGGCATTTAGTACATTCACAATGTTGTGCATCCATCACCTCTATCTAGTTCTAAAACATTTCTGTCACTCCAAAATAAAACCCTATATCTGTTAAGCAATTCCTTTCCATTCCCCCCTGCCCTCAGCTCCTGGCAACCACCAATCTGCCTTGTGTCTTTATGGATTTACCTATTCGGGACATTTCATATAAATGGAACCATATAATATGTGACCTTTTGTGTTTGGCTTCTTTCACTTAGCGTAATGTTTTTGAGGTTGGTCCATGCGGTAGCATGTATCAGTACTCCATTCCTTTTTATGACTGAATAGTATTCCATTGTATGTATATACTGCAATTTGTTTATCCATTCATCCATTGGTGGACATTTGAACTGTTTCCACCTTTTGGCTATTTTGAATAGTGCTGCTATGAACATTTGTGTACATGCATTTGTTTAAGTACCTGCTTTCAGTTCTTTGCAGTATATACCTAGGAGTAGAATTGCTGGGTCATATGGTAATTCTATGTTTAACTTTTGGAGGAACCACTAAACTGTTTTCCACAACAACTGCACCATTTTACATTCCTACCAGCAATGCACAAGGGTTCCTGCTTCTTCACATCCTTGTCTACACTTGTCATTTTTTCTTTCTTTCTTTTTTTTTTTTCATAGTCATCTTAGTGGTTGTGAAGTGGTACCTTCTTGTGGTTTTGATCTGAGTTTCTCTAATGATTAATGATGTTAAGCGTCTTCTCATAAGCTTGTTGGCCATTTGTATATCTTCTTTGGAGTAATGTCTATTCAAGTCATTTGCCCACTTTTAAATTGTGTTGTTTGTCTTTTTGTTGTTGAGTTGTGTGTTCTTTATATATTCTGGATACTAGACCCTTATCAGACATATCATTTGCAACTATTTACTCTCATTCTGTGGGAACCATTGTGGGTTGTCTCAATTTTCTTGATAATGTCTTTTGATTCACCAAAGGTTTTTTTATTATTATGAAGCCCAATTTATCTATTTTTTTTTCTTTTGTTGCTCATGCTTTTGGGAATCCATTTAAGAATCCATTGCTAAATCCAAAGTCATGAAGATCTCTCCCTATTTTTGTTCTAAGAGTTTTATTATTTTGGCTCTTCTATTTAGGCTGTTGGTTCATTTTGAGTTAATTTTGCATATGGTGTGATGTAGGGATCCACCTTCATTCTTTTGCATGTGGATTTCCATTTTTTTCCCAGCACCAGTTCTTGAAGAGACTACTCTTTCCCTTTTGATTCAACTTGGCACCTTTGTCAAGAATCAGTTGGCCATAGTTGTGTAGGTTTATTTTTGGACTCTCAATTCCATTCCATTCATCTCTATGTCTATCCTTATGCTGGTAACATACTGTTTTGTAGCTTTGTAGTAAATTTTGAAATTGAGGGGTGTGAATTCTCCTACTTTGTTATTCTTTTTCAAGATTGTTTTGGCTATTCAGAGCCCCTTGCATTCCCATATGGATTCAAGAATAGTGTTATGTCTTTAAGATCTTTCATGGTGCTATGTTATTGTCTATTCAGTCACCTGTAACTATGCCATAATCCTCCAGGGTGGGCACCTGCCCATGCTACCTCTCCACCCTCCCAGATTTGACATGGATTGCCTCCGACTTCCCCACACCATAAATAACACTGTAGTGAAGATCCTTGTCCATGACTCCATGTGCAACTGTGTGAGAATCTCTTTGGGATATAGAACCATGAGCCCAAATTTCTGACTCATAGGGTATGTGTATCCAGCCTGCTCTCAAGATTGATGTTCCAGACTGCACCTCGAGCCACAGAACTTCAGGGCATTCATATGCCCACCCCCTACCAACCTTCCTTATTATCTGGCTTCTAATGTTCGCCAGTCTAATAGGTGTAAAGTGATAGCTGTTATTTTAATTTTCATTTCTCTGATTACTAATGCATTAGAGAATCTTTTTATTTGCTTGTTAACATTTTGGATTTCTTCTTTTGTAAACTGCCTGTTTAAGCCCTTTGCTCCTTTTCTATTGAATTTACTGCCTTTTCCTTGTTGATTTGGATATTTATTATATATTCTATATACTAATCCCTTGTTGATTTTATTTTTTCTTTGTTGGCTTTTGACATTGCAAATCTCTGGCCTTCTTTCTATTCCTCAAACATGCCAAACTCATCAGCCCTCAGGGCCTTTGTCTTTGCTGTCGTCTCTGCTTGTCTCTCTCCTCTTCCAGATACTCGCATGTGTCTTTTGACATTTAGCTCTTGGATGTCACCTTCTCAGACACATCCCTCCACCCAGACTCTCTCTATTACATTCCCTGGTTTTGCCATCATCATGGCCATATCATGTGTTCATTCATTGTTTACTTGCTTATTGTCTGTCTCCAGCCAGTCTTAGTCACTGCTTAACCCCAGCCCCTAGTGCAGTTTCTGGGACACAGTAGATTCTGAATAAGTGTCTTTTGAATGAATGAATACATGCATCCCAGTCATGGAGCATCAAGTGAGAAAGAGATGAAGGCTGAGAGTGACGTACTTCAAATGGTGATAAGAAGCTAACATTTATTTTTGCCAGGCACTGCACCAAGCACTTGAGGTGAATTATCTCATTACTCCTCCTCATAACCCTAGGCGTTAGGTGTTGTTTTTTTTTTTTTTTTTAAGATTTTATTAATTTATTTATCCCCCCCTTGCTGCTTGTGCTTGCTGTGTCCATTTGCTTTTGCGTTTTTCTGTGTCTGCTTGTTTCCCTTTGTTGGGTCGTCTTGCTGCATCAGCTCACCGCGCCAGGCAGGCTGGCTTGCCTTCACCAGGAGGCCCCCGGAATCCAACCCTGAGCCTCCCATATGGTAAACAGGAGCCCTATGGATTGAGCCACATCTGCTTCCCAGGCGTTAGGTATTCTTATCCCACTTAGGAGATGAGGAAACTGAGGTACAAAGATAAAGAAAGGTGCCCAGGGTCCACAGCTAGAAAGTAGCAAAGAAAAAGCCAGGACCCAGGTGATCTGCTCCAGAGCTGGCGTTCTTAACCTCTATACATATGGCCTCTCACAGCGAGCGGAAGGGGAGGAGATGGGCGTGGCCAGGACGGAGCACCCTTAGAGAAGTGTGGTCCTCCCAGAGCTGGAGGTGAGGGTGAGAAAGCTGCGGGGAGGGAAATGCTTTCCCCCATGTCTCATACGACATTTGTGAGGCTCAAGAAGGGTAAGTGATCAGGCCATGGACCACCAGCGGGCAAATCAAGCCCCCCAAGCTGCGGCAAGTCCGCTCACCCCAACCTTCTCTCGGCAGTGATCGCGTGGCGCGCATCGGGCTGGGTGTGATCCTGAACCTGGCCAAGGAGCGCGAGCCGGTGGAGCTGGCGCGGAGCGTGGCAGGCATCTTGGAGCACATGTTCAAGCACTCGGAGGAGACGTGCCAGCGGCTGGTGGCGGCCGGCGGCCTGGACGCTGTTCTGTATTGGTGCCGCCGCACAGACCCGGCGCTGCTGCGCCACTGCGCGCTGGCGCTGACCAACTGCGCGCTGCACGGCGGCCAGGCGGCGCAGCGGCGCATGGTGGAGAAGCGTGCCGCCGAGTGGCTCTTCCCGCTCGCCTTCTCCAAGGAGGATGAGCTGCTACGGCTGCACGCCTGCCTCGCAGTGGCGGTACTGGCAACCAACAAGGAGGTGGAACGCGAGGTGGAGCGTTCCGGCACGCTGGCGCTTGTCGAGCCGCTCGTGGCCTCGCTGGACCCTGGCCGCTTCGCCCGCTGTCTGGTGGACGCCAGCGACACAAGCCAGGGCCGCGGGCCCGACGACCTGCAGCGCCTGGTGCCGCTGCTCGACTCGTCGCGCTTGGAGGCTCAGTGCATCGGGGCTTTCTACCTCTGCGCGGAGGCTGCCATCAAGAGCCTGCAGGGCAAGACGAAGGTGGGTTGTGGGTATGGTGCGGAGTGGGGGGAGGGTTAGAGGTCAGCTGGGAAGGCTTCTCAGAGGAAGTGACATTCAACTGGGACTTGAAGTACACAGAAGGGTTCGGTGGAGGCAAAGCCAGGGATGAGGGTGCCAGTCATTCAGATTTGAAGGCAAGACCAGGAGTTGAACTTGGTCTTTGGGGCAATAGGAAGTCATCAAGTGGTTTTAAGCAGGGGATACTTGTGTTTCAAGAAGAGGAACTTGGCTACGGTGTGGAGATGGCATGGACAAGGGTGCAGTTGAAGGCAAGAGGGCCAGGCTATGACAGGGGACAGTTGAGATGGTGGAGGCAGGGCTTAGGGCAAGACAGCAAAGGCAGAGAGAAGCAGACAGATTCAAGAGGTGTTTAAGGAATGGAATCAGAACTTGGTGATTGGCTGGATGAGGGAGAGGGAGTAACTGAGGAAGCACTTTGGGGGCTGCTGGCGATCTGGTATGGACACAAGACATCCTGCTCGCCCCCTCCCCGGCACAGGTGTTCAGCGACATCGGTGCCATCCAGAGCCTGAAACGCCTGGTCTCCTACTCCACCAATGGCACCACGTCGGCACTGGCCAAGCGCGCACTGCGCCTGGTGGGTGAGGAGGTGCCACGGCCCATCCTGCCCTGCGTGGCCAGCTGGAAGGAGGCCGAGGTGCAGACGTGGCTGCAGCAAATCGGCTTCTCCCAGTTCTGCGAGAGCTTCCGGGTAGAGCTGCAGATTGGGGGTGGGGGGTGCCTACCTGGAGTCGGAGCCGAAGCATAAGGAGGGCCCCCTCCTGCGGTTGCTTGGCGCCCCAGGCTCCCTGCATTCAGGCAACTGCGCCCCGACCCGGCCCCCACACCCAGGGCGGGGTCACTCGGCTCTGAACTGGGTTCAGTCCGCCTCCCCAGTTCCCTCCCCTTGCATCTGTATTCCGGGTTCAAGGGCTGAGAAGGGGAGCCCTTCCTTACACCTGCCCCCTCCTCCAGGAGCAGCAAATAGATGGTGACCTGCTTCTGCGGCTCACGGAGGAGGAGCTCCAGACGGACCTGGGCATGAAGTCGGGCATCACCCGCAAGAGGTACAGAGCATCCTGCCCGCCCCACCCCCGCCAGGTCTAACTATACACTCCCTCTGCCACCTGCCAATCTCAAAGCAGGCCTCAGCATCTTCTCCTCCGTGCGTGCAGGTTCTTTAGGGAGCTCACGGAGCTCAAAACTTTCGCCAACTACTCTATGTGCGACCGCAGCAACCTGGCCGACTGGCTGGGCAGCCTCGACCCGCGCTTCCGCCAATACACGTATGGCCTGGTCAGCTGTGGCCTGGACCGCTCCCTGCTGCATCGCGTGTCCGAGCAGCAGCTCCTGGAGGACTGCGGCATCCGCCTGGGTGTGCACCGTGCCCGCATCATCTCAGCGGCCAGAGGTCAACCATCCCAGCCCCAGCCCCAGTCCCAGGAGGGTGGGGGGCCGGGAGTTGAGGGGAGACAGCTGGTGGGGACTCAGAGCCTCGCTGGGGAGTTACTGAACACATAGGCTGTGCCGAACTGGGCTCTGGGGATGTGAAGGTGAATATGTGGCATTCTGCCCACAAGAAGTTCCCAGTCTGGGATGGGTGGGAGGGTGGGAAAGAGGCAAGTGTGAAAACAGGCAGGAAATATAGCAGGAAGCATCCCCAGGACTCCAGTGGGATCCCAGAGGCAG